>CAKKOB020000174.1:0-80373 GCA_918844115.2 Phlebotomus perniciosus | reverse complement strand
GGAAATTTTTTGAAGCGCACATGATTTTCGGAATGTGGGGACCCTAATTCGTGGAGCGCCCCTAGTCCGGGGTCTCGGGGCTGACTTCGATTTTGGTGACCCATTACAATAAGCTGGGATTAGGGAATCCCAGCTAAAATTTACATTGAGGATTAAGCAAATAAAACCAATTTTCGGCACTTTTCACCGAAACACACGATTTTTATGCACTCAGGGATTTATTTAGTTCTTTTTAAAATCCTCATTTAAGCTTTTATAGACAGAACATTGTGATGAAAATGTTTAAAGCTCGTTTTCAGAATATTTTAGGTTAATTGGAAATCCAGAGAGAGCACTATAACTATACCTATAAGTCCAATAAAGATTTGCTTCACAATTCCACTTTATCTACTGTTTTTTTTTCATTTATTAAAAAAAAATATTTGAACTTTAGCATCTGGAAAATTGAGAAATTGTGGAAGGTTCCATTGGATTTCCTCATGGAATCTCAATGGAAAAATTCCCGTGGAACGTACCAATGGAATTCCATATGAATTTCCAGAGAAGAGTTCATGGAAAACTCAATGAAATGTAGAAAACAACACTGGAATTCCAGATGGAATTCCATAGGAGCATTCCACATTCTTTATGAGGAGCGTTCCAGTCGTTCCAGTGGAATTCCATTTGGAATTCCATATGATCATTCCACACTCTTTATGAGGAGCGTTTCAGTCGTTCCAGTGGAATTCCATGGGATCATTCCACACTCTTTATGAGGAGCGTTTCAGTCGTTCCAGTGGAATTCCATGGTCACATTCCACACTCTTTATGGGCGTTCCAGTCGTTCCAGTGGCCCATTTAGAATTCCATAGGAACATTCCACTCTTTATGAGGAGCGTTCCAGTGGAATTCCATCTGGAATTCCATTGGAGCCTCTTTATTGGACGTTTAAAGAAGATCTAATTAAATTCTTATTTCAGCAGTTCCAAAAATAATTGTAACTCATAACGAATCACTACATATATAGTTGTTATAGTTATGTATTCTGTCGAATTGTTAATTAGACTGTGTTTAATTTAATTGCATATTAAAATTCTTTTAGTCACACAGTGATGAAGAAACCGCCGCGAATTTTCCATTTGCACAGTAATTAGGGCGGTGAAAATTATAGTGAAAATGCGGTGTTATTTGAAGTTAACAATTAAACGTTAAAAGTTATCTATAGAGTGAGAAATTTAATGAGTACAACATCGGTTATTTAATTGGAAAGACTCTGTATGGGTTGATTTTCCACTTTCATGTGCGGAAATTCAACATTTTGGGTCGTGTGGGGGGTGAATATCCAAAAATTAGCCAAGTGAAAAGTTTTCATTACCGTGGCCAAATTCCCACCCCCAGCGGCATTTGTTGCCAAGCCATGTGATTTATTCACATACCCATATATCCCTGAGCTTAGCCGTACTGAAAATTTCGCATTTTCCCGCCATTTTCCGCAGCTTTATGCAATTGTATGGGACTTGGGTGGAAAAAATGCTCGCGAAATGAAAATACATATTTAAATTGCATCTTTTTCTATTGAATTTTTTCTCTCTGCACATTCAAAGTTGTATACTAAACGCTCCTGTGAATGTGTAATTTGCGACCATTGAATAATCCATTTGGGGATGAGAGGGAAAAAAAATTAATTTTTATATTCACTTTCCGCATGCAGAGAAAATCACATAAACGATTGCATAAATAATTTAATGCAGCGTGAATTTATGGCTTTTCATGGGGATTTCCTTCAATAAATAACGCATTTGTTGATTTTCAGATTAAAAATAACCGTCAAGGGAGCTTTTTGTAGCTTTTTCAACTACCGGAAGCTCCAAAGATGCATTTAATTTTATAATTAACCGCCACTTGTCGCATTCAATCACTTTATTTGATGGCAAAAGAACCCAAGTCTCAACATTAAGTTGCCCTTCAATTTGCAGTAAATTTCTATGTTCTTGTCGTTACATTTTCTGCATTAAAAGTGATATTAATTGCATCTGACCAGGACTCTGTTGACTTTAACTTTGTCAAAAGTGAAGAAACAAAGCCACAAACTGAAAGGTCATTTAAAATGTAATTGCCACTTAGGCGAGCTTTCCCACTTCCATAAAGGGTATAGCAACATTGGACAAAAGGGCTTTTCATCATTGTCTCCCATCCGCCACGAGTTTTTCCATACTCGCAACAATGACTCACACATGGAACCCTTGTAAAATGTTCACGAAACAATGATTGAAACTTTCAATTGAAGAGCATTTGAGTGTAGGAAATGTTGAGATAAAGTTTGTGCAGTTATTGTTGGCAAATTCAAACATGAAACATCAACTTTTCCATGTTGAAAAATAAATGGTAATCGTGTGGATAATGGTATCACAAATTCTTTGTGATGAAGCCTTAACAGAAGCTTTAATTGAATTCATGAGAGCGAAAGCTCTCTGATAACAATGAAGCAAGGTCTGTGATCGATAAATGAAAATTTTCCCAGGTAATCCTCTTTACCAAGGGAGAGATATTAAGGTGGAAAAGGTGTACATTTTGTATGAAAAGCTCCCCAGAAGTTGCTGAACTTCGAAAGCTCTCAAGAGCTTTTATCCCATCACAAGCTTGCGCTGCTAAAGCTCTGCTAAGCTTTAGGATATTTTTTTAAGTTTTTGAAGTTCTCGCTAAGATTTTGAAAATTTTGAAAAGCTCTTGCAGATTTTCTTAAAGTTTTCATAGGAAGCTTATTTGAAAGCTTTTTTGAAAGCTTTCTCATTGGAAAGCTTTTTTCAAAGCTTTCTCATTGGAAAGCTTTTTTGAAAGCTTTCTCATTGGAAAGCTTTTTTGAAAGCTTTCTCATTGGAAAGCTTTTTTGAAAACTTTCTCATTGGAAAGCTTTTTTGAAAACTTTCTCATAGGAAAACTTTGTCATTGGAAAGTTTTTTGAAAGTTTTTTCATTGGAAAGCTTTTTTGAAAGCTTTCTCATTGGAAAGCTTTTTTGGGAATTTTCTCTTTGGAAAGTTTTTTGAAAGCTTTCTCATTGAAAACTTTTTTGAAAGCTTTCTCATTGGAAAGCTTTTTTGAAAACTTTCTCATTGGAAAGCTTTTTTTCAGAAAGCTTTCTTAGAAAGCTTTTTTTCAGAAAGCTTTCTTAGAAAGCTTTAGGAAATCTATAAAAGCTCTAAAATCTATTTAAATGGACTACACAAAAGAACTTTGGAAATAAATAACTTCATAAGGTTTACTAAATTTAAAAAAAAAAGCTCTCAAGCTCAAATTGCAAAAGCTTTCGAGAATATTATTTAACCAGATTTTCAACTTAACTTGTAACTTAAAAAATCTCAATATCCGATTCAAAAGCTGTTGAAAACTTTCAAAAAAGCTCATTTTTTGAAAGGTCTTTCATTTAGTATTAAATTTCGAATGATTTTCTCGCACTTCCTTTAAATTGTACACCACTTGCAACAACTTCTAACCATAATATCTCCCTCTAGCTCTTCTTCTTTATGTGCACTTTAAAGTTAATGTGGTAAATTTCCACTAAATATGCAAATTCTTGAAAAAGTTCTTCTCTCTGTCCGTGGAGAAAATCTTTCGCATTTCAATTTTTAATCACCTTCAATTCGTGAATATTTAAATGAATTGAGCTTTCAAGGAAGCATGTCGCATCCCAGAAGCGAAAAACAAAAAAAGATAAGCAGGAAGCCAATTTCTTCACTCTATAATATCATACAATTTAATCCACCATAGTGAGAAAAATTTAAATATCTCAAGAAAATACTATGTATAAGTGGCCATTAAGGAAAGTAGTTGATGATTGCTGTTCTTTTGCTCATCCCCCAACAAAACCACTTCATGAGCTCATTTAATTTTCTCTCTTAATGCAGCTTTCGCCAAATATTTATCTGGGCGAAAAGTTTTCTTGAGTATAATCCCATCCAAATGATTTTTTGAGTCTCACATGAAAATTCCACTCACCCACCTCATGTAATTCCAACACTGGCTCTGAACTCCATATATGATCGTAACATGGAGCTTTTAACTTTCAAGTAAAATATTGACGCAATTCGTTTAAGTAGGTAATTTCCGCATGACTTAAAACAATGTTTTCGCCTCTTGGTGCGCATATTTATCAGGGAAAAGTTACCCTCACTTGATGGAGGGGCAAATATCACAGTAAAGAGCAAGCACAACACTTCACACATTTACTCAACACTCTTTGCCATACGATACATAAGCATATGATGCATCAAGGGGTGGATAAGTAAAACAGGAAGACAAGAAAATGCGAAGTGAAATTGTTTACACTACTGTGATATTTGCAGGATTTCTTAGAATTTATATTCTTTCTTATTTAGTCGCCTTTTAGGCGCTTTTTATTGAAAATTTTAAAGGAAAATATTTTTTTAGAAGCCATTTAGGCGTTTCAACGCCTTTCGGGCGCTTTCATAACTTTTTTCATACTTTTAAGTGCTTTCCGGGCGATTTTTGCAATCCTTCAGGCGCTTTTTAAACAAAATTTTGTTGCTTCATAATTTTAGAGGTCATTTAGGCGTTTTTTGGTGAAATTTCTTTCTAATTCAAAAAGAAATGCCATCCGAGAGCTTTCACTACTCTATTATTCTTTAACATGTCTTTCAGGTGGTTTTTGCAATCCTTTAGGCGCTTTTTAAACAAAACTTCATTGCGTAGCATATTTAAGAGGCATTCAGGCGCTTTTTTTGGTGAAATATATAACGAAATTTAATTGTGAACGTCTTCCAGGCGCTTTCGCAATTTTTAGAGCTGGAATAAGCATTATCCCAGCTTTTCTGTAATCGGCTCCGAAAATGAAAGTCACCGTAGAACCCTGAGACTAGGGGTGCTCCACGTTTCAAAGTTCCCGCATTCCAAAAATATGTGCAGCAAAAAAAGTTCCCCCCCCCCCGTCGTTTTTGCCCTTGTGCAAGAAAACGGTGATAGGTATTGACTTGCGGTTTTCGCCAAAGGTAATATATATCAGACAGTGGCTAGAAAATGGTGATGTCAAATCCCAACCCCCACCCCGACAACCGCCATTTTGAAACACCCCAAAATCTTATTTCTTAAATAGCTCGGCCCCTATGGAATGGGTCGGTCTCAAATTTTAACACGTTGTAGCTGAGGTCGAGACCTTTCCAACGATAGGTCACTCTAGGTTCTAGCTGTGTTAGGACCCTAGATATTAGAGTCCAAAATTTGAATTTTAAATCGGCCATATCTCCGGTTCTATGAGTCCGATTTTTTATTATGACCTAGTTTTAGAAACGTCTAACGGAAAACTACAACTCTTCAGTACATCGAAACTTTGTTCGACCACCGCTAGTGGCGCTAAAGTCAAAATGAAAATTTTTAGTCCTTAAAAGTCGGATAATCCCAGCTCCCCCCAAGTGTAAACTTGGCATGTCCTTTGTATTTTTTAAGATGCCTTCTGGGTGGTTTTTGCAACCTTTTAGGCGCTTTTAAACAAAATTTTATTGATTGATATTTATTTAGAGACCTTTTAGGGTTTTTTTTTGGCGAAAAACTATATATAAATTCAATTGGAAAAGCCTTCCGGCGCTTTTTTAATATCATTTTTATATATTATACCTTCCGGGAGCTTTTTTTCTACAGGATTTTAAGAGACCTTCAGGCGCTTATGTGGCCAAACAATATAAAAAAAAATTAACAAATGTCTTTCGGGCGCTTTTTAAATATTTTTTAAACGCCTTTTAGGCGCTTATTTAGTGCAAATTCCTTTTTAAAAGCGCCCCAAACTAATTTCATTAAACATACTTTTTAAAGATTCCACTTTTAAACATTTCTCCACCCCTTTTTGGTCCTCCGAGCTTTTCGCTCGGTGAAAGTTCACACAGTAAAGCACCGGGTTATGATGCTTCGTGCGGATGGTGAGCCTCATCCTCAGCTCAGGGGTCGCCTAATCCCACGGACTTTGTTTAATTTTGGCTGCGTGCATAAAAATTCCAAGTACCATTTGTGGAGTTGTCTTTTTTTCACACCCCATCTCTTGGACGCGCAACTCTTGGATGGCGAGTTTCGGGCGAAAGCCCGTGGAATGGGATGGTTAATAAATTATTCTAAAGTGGAAATAAATTAAGACTGTGACTGCTGCTTTCTTCTGTAGATGAGTCGCATGAGGAGAGAGAGACAAAAGAAAGTGGACTGTCAAAATAAATAATGTGCGGACATTCTTCATTGGATGAAGGAATTTAAATTTCTAATTTATTTTCTCCACCCTCTCGCTCTCTCTTTCTCTTTTAGTCATCTCAACTGCTCACTATTCTATTTTCACATCTGGGAAAACACCGGGGGAGGTAAGTTTTCATGTGTTTTTCACGAGATTTCTCTACGGGAAAAAGTGTTGGGATTAATCTGGGCTGAGAGGCGATGGAGGTATCATTTCTCTGCTCATTGCATCAATTTCCTCAAGGGAAAAGGGTCCATGAGACTTGAGAGTGTTGTCAATTGACAACAAGGGAAATATTCACCTTACACTTGATCCATTTTCTCTTCCTCCCCAAAAGCATCCCTCTCCCCTTCGAACGCGGACACGCAAAAAGAAATGGTAATGACAGAGAGAGAGGGAGTCTTCCCTCTGGAGGGCCACTGGTGAGAAAACTTCATGAATAATTCCATGATCTGGAAATTACCTTTCTGAATCTTTAATTTGCACATAAACTCTCTCATTAATTCAGGAGACAATAAAATCACGTTTCAACCCAAGCACTTCGAATATACCCGGTCTAAGAGCTCAAATTAAAATTGTCTTCAACCCTCAAGGAATTCGACAAACTGCGCGGGGGTGGATTTAAGGGAGGAACATCTTGGGAGTAAATAGAATTTTTTTGTCAGCTTCTGAAGGAAGAATTTTTAGATTAAAATTCTGCCTCCCCCTCCTTCGGAAAATGCGGCAAAACTCTAAATTCCTCACTTGAGGCACTTTTGCCTGTAATTTATCCCTCGACGTGAAAGAAATTTTCCCCGTACGCCAAAAACGACCTAATAAATGCTTACATTTTTTTTTCGCCAAGGCTCCAAAATTATCCTGCGTGTATTTATAGAGATTTTAGCATGTACAATTAATTACATTTTTCCTTCCTGGGTACCGAGAGAACAATTTAACAGGAAGTCGTAATTTCCCTCTGCGCGATGCAACAGTTGGTAACCCCCCAAAAAGCTCCATGTGAATGTCTCTTTCTTGTTTTCCTTAACCCCCCACCCACTCCCACACTTTTCCCAAAAACTCTCGGGTAAACAGTGAAACAATTTGCCTGTTAATTTTATCTTGAGGATCTCCATGAAGAGATTTCCACTGTATTTTCCCATTCTCCAAGAAAACCTCCTTTGTTGGTATCGGATGGGGAAAAATTCCACAATAAACAATATAACAAGAAAAATTCCACAGAGAAGAAAGTGGATGGAATTACTGAGATGCCAAATATTTCATGGATTCCGCCTCCATCCGCAGTTCTCGTTTTGAGAATGTGGAAGAAAAATATATCTAGAATTCTTATTCTTAGGGATATAATGCACAGGATTTCTCTGCATATTTCATTTGGCAGAAAAATTGTATTATATTTATGATGAATTTCATCAACGACTGTTTTCGTATTAGCTACGACTTCCACGAAAAATGTGAGTGAAAAATCCCGCCAAAAAAACTATCAGTTAAACTGACAATTTAAATTCAAATGTGGAAAAACTTTCAAATCTTCCCAAACAATTCTCTGCTCCTCAGAATTCCTTCCATAAATAACCGGATAAGTCCTAAACTTTTCATCCTGCAGCCACGACTTTTGAGTTTTCCACAGCTGTGATGCCAAAATGGAAAAAAAGAGCTCCCACGAAGAGGAACAAAATGTTATAAATACGAACGTGCAGAGACTCAACAAGGACTGGCGTGAAATGGGTGAAAATTCGCCATCCGCTCTCTCGAAGCTGTCCGAAAATGAAAATGCAAATCGCGTATTATGTGGTTAAGCCAGGTGGAAAAATAGCCAATGCCATAAATTGTGGCGAGAGAGAGCATCCTTTTTCCACATGCCAGAACATCTTTGCCCATTCCGGAAGCTTCGAGTGGCCACTCGAGGGTATAAAAGAGTTGAGAAATCTTCCCACCCGGAAATGTTTGATTTATAGTGTGTGTGTGTCTTCTTTAAAGGCGGTCACTTACAGTCATCATGAAGGATGCTGATCCTCTTGTCGCTCGTCACACGGCTGATGCCCGCCGAGAGAATCTCATTGGGGCCCTTCCGCCACAAGACAGTGTCATTTGCGTAGGAGCCCATGATGACGCAGGTCAGCAGGGCGTCTGAACCCTCGCCAATTATTGTAGGACCTCCAGTTCCTGGAAAAAACATCAAGAGAGAAAAGATATGGTTATTGGAAGTTATTTATTGTGTAAATATGTTGAGATCTGGGGTTAAAATCAGAGCTCTTCACGTTATTTAAAGCTTTTAATAATATTTCTAAGGAATATAAATGTTTTATTATCTCTGTAGTTATATCTGAGCTTTCCCAATTCTTTCTGAGGAGCTTTTGAGTATTTCAGGAGCTTTTAAACAATTTTGTGAAATAAATAAGTAAAGCAAGTATGCATAAACCATAATGTAAAGATTGAGATATTATAAAATACGAGGCGCTTCACGCCTCGCCCTGCGGGACTACTTGCAGTGGCGGAGCGCTTCGCGCTCCGCGACTTTTTGATTTCATGTGATTTATTGATTTAGTAATAGTTAAAATGCTTATTATTGCTGCTGATGAGATTCCTAAGAAAGAACGTGAGAACAGACTCCTCTATATTGAAGGATTATAGGGAACCACACCCTAATCACTCCATCATTCATCTTGACACGCTAGCGCCCATTCTTAGTAGTGAAAAAGTCAAAGATGTGTGAAAAAATCGTAAATTTGTATGGGTGCCATACTACATAGAGGAAGGCGACTATCCCCTATAGTATAGGGTTATAGAGGACCCTAACCTGACCAACCCCACCATACATCATGACCAGCTAACACTTCATCCTGGTATTGTAAAAGTCGAAATTGTCCGAAAAATACAGAAATTTCTATGACAGCCATACCATAAGAAGGAAGGGGGCTATCCCCTTTAGCATAGGCTTATAGGAAACCCTACTCTGACCAGCTCCACCATACATCGCCACCCGATAGCACTTCATCTTAGTGGCCAAAAAGTCGAAAATGTCGAAAAAAAAATGGTAAATTTGTATGGGAGGTACCAAAAGGGGGAGGAGGGGGCTACAAGAGTTAAAAAGGACCCTAACCTGACCAACCACACCATACACAATGACCCGCTAGCGCTTCATTCTGGTAGTGAAAAAGTCGAAATTGTCCGAAAAATACAGGAATTTGTATGGCAGCCATACCATAAGAAGGAAGGGGGCTATCCCCTATTGCATAGGGTTATAGGGGACCCTACCCTGACCAACCTCACCTTACATCGCCACCCGATAGCATACTTCATCTTAGTGGCCAAAAACTCGAAAAAGTCGAAAAAAGTGGTAAATTTGTATGGGAGGTACCAGATAGGGGAGTTGGGGGCAGTTCTGCTATAGCCTAAAACCTCACCCGAGGTACCCTCAAGACCCATATAAAATGTCATCCCGATCGGTTCAGTGGTTTGCCCGTGATGCCGTGACGAACAGACAAACAAACACACACACACACACACACACACACAATTTTTTGGAGATGGCCATTTTCGGACTCCTGAGGTCACGTCCGGTCGAGTATGATGGTTTGGGGATGATCTGGCCAATTCACATATGCACACTCTACTTTATATATATAGATCTATTGCTACTCTCTTTTTCCAAAGAGGCTCTTCTTGTAAAAGTTTAAACCTTTCTAAAATTATTGTAGAACTTTAGAAGAAATTTACAAATTTGTTAAGAGCTTTCTGAATATCGTATAAAGACTTTAAAAATTTAGATATGTCTGTTAGTTGAAATTTTTCAGAGTTTTTAGAAGTTTTCCCCAAGTTTTCCCCAAGGCAATGGAGTTTTCTTCGATGGAATGAAATTCCTTGAAAAAGCCTTATCTTGATTTCTTGAGATCCTTTGGAAATTTTACAAATTTTAAAATTTATCTGATAAAAGATCATCAAACCTTCCGAGAGCTTCCAGGGTTTTCATGCAAAATGTGGAAATGCTAAAAGTGATGTACGTCATTTCAACCCTAATACCATCCCCTTGAGGTATAACAGAATTTCTTCATGTCTTTATTCGAGAAATTCATCACTCAAGGATGCAATCTGTGCAATATCGGGGAAAGCTTTCAGTGACGAGATAAGCCCTCAAGCCATCATCAAATAAACTTTGAAATTGTCTCATTGTCGTCAAGGGAATTCAGTGGATTTGCTCTTTAGAGTCTACCTGAGTCCTCAGATGATGCTGATCATTCGAATTCAGTGGACAATCCGCTGAAACTTGAAAAGTTCTCATCTCTCAAATACATCTCTCATCCCTTTTCGCCCTTTTTACCAGAAGCAAAAAAAAATACATGGTGTTTCGCTATTTTATGGGAATGTGATTTTATGTTGATCCTACCACAGAAACCACCTATTCGGGTGGCGGGAAATTGGATGGAGGAGGAAAATCGCTTTTACCCGGACTTCTCTCTTCCCTCTTTTTTTATGTTTTCTTAAAGCATGAACGGGGAATGGGTTGTCAGTTCTGATGAATGTCTATTTTTTCTCCGCCCTTACTCAATACAACTTCTGGGGGGAGAGAGTGTAAGAAGTTTTCTCAACTTTCTGCAGAAAGAACCGGGTGCTCTCTCCACACATGAAACCACTGCCGAACTGGGAAGCAATCAAGAATTGAAAGAAAAGCGTCGAAATTGATACGTTCCACTTCGGATACTCTTCCTATATAGCATCCTCTTCTATCGTTCGGACACTCACAGAAAAGTCTTAAATTTTGCAAGACGCTGTGAAATTTGCGGAAAATTCTTGGTTTTCTTATGTATTTTTCTCAGTGTCGATGGGATTCCATGAAGTTGTGTGGTTTACCACCATCTATCGCCCACATCCATGGTCCATTCTTTGGGTATCTCTCCTAAGCTCGTTGAGAGCAGGAAAGAGTGCTGCGAAGGGTGGATATAGTGCTCTCGGGATTTGACACCAATAATGTATGTATTTGATGCGTTTGGAGAAAATCAAATCGAATTGAGCATTTGAGACGAGGCCACCCCATCGATTGATATCAAAAGTTAACCATCCCCAATTCTTCATCTCATCTCACTGTCATTTCGAGGGTTTGTTTTATATTTCCAGCCAATGTATCACCAGTTCCTCGTTGGCCAAATAACACCCTTGAGAGTTGGGCTCAAGAGTGAGAAGAAAACCAATGTGGCGGTTTTTTTGAGACACAATCATAAAAGACCCACCCACCCCTTGCTGGAATGTGTTTGTGATATCAATTGGGCTCTCCTTCGCTGGACAATTTACCATGCGAAAAATGATGGTGATTTCGCTGAGGCGGTAAAATCCTCGGGAAATGATTGCATGCGACAATGCGGATCCGGGACTGAAAAATCTAATTAAACTTTTCTAATGACTTCTATTTTTCCCACTTAAATCACCCACAAAAAGGCAAGTGGAATCTCCGGCGAGGAATAGAAAGAATTGAGGAGTGAGATTGAAACATGTCGAGAGCGAATGCTTTCTGTTTAACTTGCCTCGGTGGGTGATTTTTTTCCAACACATCTCTCTCATCTGGGGGTAATTTGAAGAAGTGGCCAAGTAACACCATCCGGGACTCATTTTGGACTGTAATTAAGTTTACGAGACGGAAAACTTTCCATTTTGCTAAATACACTTTCTGTTGTTCTTTTTCGCCAAAAAACCCCGCTACAAAGGTTATATAGAGTGAAACTGCTCGGGGACATTCATTATGGGCTCTCAGAGGTCTTATCTTGTCCTTGGAATAGTATCATTTTGTCCTATCCGCTTGATTTTGGATGAGTCAGCTATATTAGGGAAAGCTGCAAAAGCTGTCATGAGAACGATTTTCCTGGCATATGAATAGCCCCTAAATTGGCACTCTATATATAGCCTCTTGAGCTGCTGGTGTTGCTGTGAAGTTAATTTATTTTCAAAAAAAAGACGCACTCCTCGGAAAAAAGTCTACCATATACATTTCCAAATGGGATCCACGCAAATTGAGTGTCTCTGGGCTTGTGGAGGAGTGAATAGGAATTCTTGTAGTGTCAACCACTTCGATATCCGAAAGAAGGGAATGGAGACAAGGGTATCCTTTTAACGCAACATTGCTCCTGATTCCTTGTTTCGTCCCAAAATCGCTGAATCTATGGTACACTTAGTGTAATCCTGGTAGGATTAAACTTGTGCCGCGTGTTCCCCATGCGAGATGCCTGAGAAGCACACAGAGATATATTCGGGGGCGAGTGATTTGGAGAAAGGAAAATGCTGTAGCTTCACCAACATCCGGCTAAAGTTGTGCCACCCCTTAAATTGCCGCCACACACACACACACACATACGCCATCTAGGGCATGGGGAGGCCCCTATTGAAGCCCTATATGTGTGTAAACGAACAGAATTCACACCACGAATGCGGGTGTCTGGCTGATGGAACCTAATCTATTTATCGGCTTAGTCTGATATATGGCTATTGAGATATCAACTTGAGCGCGTACGATAATAAAATTGCACTTGAAATTCAAACATAAATTCGATGAGTTGAAAAATCCCAGAGGATTTCCATTGAGATTTAGCGGTAAACTTCATTTAAATATCTCTCTCTCCCAACATTTCAGCTGATTTCCCTTTTTTTATCTCTTGACAATTTTTGTCCTTCCGCCCAGATTAGCCTGCAATAGCCTAATCGACTATAGACATTCAGGAACTTTTAGAAACTTGATCTACTTGGAGACTTATTAATGCGGAACTTTTTTTCTCTTAAAGTTCCTTCGTCTCACCCAAAAAGCACATTAAATATTTACCTCCGAGGGAAAACGACAGCTTTCTTGTCGGCACACTGCACGTGAAATTTCCCAATGCACCCTGGCGGAAAGGAGAGAGGCGTCTCACTTGAAATTACCTTCCTCAAAGTCCCATAATAACTAAATAATGACGACAAACTGCACCCTTCTTCAACTTTATTAATATAGTCTCTCCGAAAGTGTTCTACCTGAGAAAAAATTAATAGGGAAGTGGTAGCGATTACTGCCATGCTGATTCGTTTTTGAAAATACTGTGTAAAATCATATTTCTAATGTTATTTATTCTTCAAATGGGGAATGGGTTTATGATTATAAAAAAAAATTGATTTCAAAAATTTGAAAATTTTAGTTTGAAAAAAAAAAACAGCAGATATTGAACTATAATAATAATAGGTTTTGTGGAAAGTGCAGTTACTGGTATGGTGTGGTGACAAACAGTTCGACATAAATTCAAGCTTTTGATTTTTATTGCCACGACACAAAAATGGCAATTACTATAATATTATTGAATTGTTTCTCCGATTCTCCGTCTGTTACCGACCAGGAGGCCAAAGGGTTGCAGATAGAACTTCGGGTCCTCGAGGGACCCCCAAAGACCTGAATCTTTGAATTTCCTACAATTCTAAACCGGTTTGATCTTAAACCGAGCTTAAATCAGTCTTAAACCGGAAGCTGTTCTCGAGTCTTAACCCGTTTAACCCTATCATGTGGGTATTCATTTAAAAGGTCCTTGAATTTCCAAGACCTTTAGACCACTTTTAGACTAGTTTCTAAAAAGTTTGTATAACACTTTTAAACCACTTTTTCAAGGGTTTTACTCGTCTCAAACCGATCAAGTAGTACTCATTGGACTTTTTTTGAAATTGCATCAAACCCATTTGGCAAGAAAACAAAGACCTTATCTTTTACTATTATTTATTTTTGTTTTTCATGTTTTTAAACTTTTTAAACATTTTTTATTGGCATATTTTCTTCTTTAACTTCTCTTCTGCTGAAAAATTCTTATTTTTTTACTTCACAAATTTATTATTTCTTTTTTTTTCTCTACTGTGCTATTAATTCCCCATTTTTATTTCATTTTTTTGTTTTCACTTTCATGTACTATTTACAAATTTATATGGATTGATTTCATTTCATTTTCAATTGGACAACTGTTAAATATTTCATACCTCCTTGTCTCCTTTTTACCAAAAAATTAAACAAACTTACCAACATATCAACACTTTTGTAGCTTATTTTTTACGGCTTAATTGAGCGAGAGTGCTCTGTATTATTTATTTGCTGAACCGAATAAACCAGACAAGTCGACAAAATTTCAATCTTTTCCCCCATATGGCGAAACCCATCTAAACCCGGCATAACAATATTCAATTACTATATTATAATTTATATATTCCCAAGTGGCGCCCTCTACGTACCGACATTCAGTCATTGTCGTCAGAGAAGTCGTACTGCGTGAACAAGTGGGTGAAGAATGTTTTGAGAGACTTGACGGCGACTCCTGAGAAGAGCAAAAAAGTGTAGGTAATAAAAAGTAGAAGAGAGAGATAGAAAAGCCTATTTACTCACCCTTTCCCTCTGGCTCCTCCTTCGAGTCTAGCCAATTCTTAAATGAGTCCGACGATAGAACCTCCATATCGTACAACGTCACGAAGATATGATTCATGAGACCTAAAGACAAAAATTCAAGATTTCATTCAAAAAATTTACGCATTTTTGGATTTTTCATTCACTTCACTTACCAAATGGATGTTCCAGCCTCAAGATGAGCTTCTGAATGGCGAACAGACACTGCATCTCGAATTCCTCCTTATTCTCAATATATCGCGTTAATAGGCGACACTGTGTCTCTAATAGGGGCGCATTGACCTTATTATTGGGATACAGGCACGATTCGATCACCACCGTTGTGAGAATTCTTATGAAATTCTTATCAATTGCGCCAATATTAGCCTGAAAGTCAAGAAAAAAATCAGAAATCTGCAAATAAAACAGATGAGAAAACAAAAAGTCTCTAACCGTTATCCATTCCTCAATTGTATCATAGGAAGCATTTGACACTATCAATTCCTTAAGGCGTTCATGAACACGATCAAGTGGGACACTGGTTGAGTTCGTTGATTGATAAGTGGTGAGGTCCTTGTTAATGAGAAATTTGAATTTCTACCCAAAAAAAGATCATTAATTATTGCCTGTGTTAAAGTCATTTTTTATCAAATATCTCTCATGTCTCAACTCACGTTAATGGCTATAAATTCATCTACTTTGGAAGAATGCATGAAATCAGTCCATTTAACTTGACTCATCTCCCAGAGCTCGACAACTTCAGCTGGGCCCGGCTTGAAGATCAAATAATGCAGAAGATGCTGCAACAATTGCCCACCCAGACCAGCCGCTATTAGATTCTCAGACACCGTCGCCAGTGTCTTGAGATTAATCACCTTGGCAAGGATCATTGGACCTATTTTTTAATAATAATAATTAAAAACATTTTCTAGTCGATAGATCTATCGGAGAAACCATACGGGAGCGCACAATTGGGATTTAGGGATCAAATGATCGTGTGGGATCAGAAACAGGGAAGGATTCATTCTGAATTTAATCCACTTTATTGGGGAAAAATGGATTAATTTTGTAAGGGGATGGTGATTCCTAAAAAAAAAACATGTTTGACCTACTCACCCAAATACTCTGGAATAAAGTCCCAAATCTTTGGCACATCGATGGAAATCTCCTCAATGCCATCCATATGGAGTCTCAGTCCATGCAAATAACTCTCCATGCTGATCACCTGTTTATCTCTCACGGCGTGCGTCAGGATATCAGCTGCTGCCGCCCTATGGGCTTTCTTATACTCCAAAACACAATCATATATCTCCCTGATGCCTAAATATCTATGCTCTTCCGACACTTTGACAATATCATCTGTACACTGTTCCACTGTCGCATAGCCCTCAACCACCTCCTTCACCATCTCCGTCCAGCGTCGTCGGATCTTCTTGGCCACCTCATTCAGTTCCTCCTCCGACAAGGTGGCGCTGGCAGCAGTAGCTGGTGCAGCCGCATTGGCGCTACTTGTCGTCTCTGCGGCCACCTTATCACCCCCTGTGCTCCTCACCGTGACTCCACCACCCTGTGATGTGCTCGCCATGGCCGGATATGGCAGTCGCACCGCCGGCTGAGGACGTGCCGGCGCCTGAAGACTTCGTGACGCCGCCGAACGTGTTGATGAATTCTCACGCGAGGACTTATGATGACTTCCACGACCCTCATAGCGGGCACGCTCCGTTGAACCCTTACCGAAGGCTCCGCCACCAAAGCCACTCTTCTTGCCACCACCACTGGCGCCATCTGAACGGGTGGTGTCCATATCACTCAGTGCCTGATACATATTAGTCGATTGCGGTTGCCACTTGTACGTCTGGGCGGTGCCTGGGCGTGAAAATAGAGAGAGAGAGAGAGAGTGAGGTTATGTTTAAATGCTTCAATATATAATTAAGCGTTTTCACAATTCCTTAGCTGACAAAAAAGTGAGATTAGAGTGTTGCATAAACTCACCTAGTGGTGTATGTTGATCAATATTGGTCGCCTTGACGCTCAATTTTTTCGTATCTACCGCCGTACTGCGATTACTTTTGGCATTCTGCATTGTCCAACCATCCTCATTGGTTTTACTACCGCCACCCTGTCCTGAGCTACCGTGACTGCTGGACTTGCTGTAACCACCTCCGGATCCGCCACCACCGCCACCCCCACGACTATGACGCTCACGCTGATTGATCTGATAACTCCCAGTGGCTGCCGCCTGATTGCTATATTCCGCTTCCGCCTCCTTCTGGATCTGAACGATCGTCTTGGGCTTGAGATCTGGTCGACGTGGGATCCACTTGTTCTTCTTCAGATCAATCAGATCTTGTATCATGAATCGCACACGTGAACTGATCTTATGCTGCTTCCTATTGTCCACAATCTCCTGCAACTTCACAAAGTAGTCCACCAGCATGTTCTGATGATCCAGTCGCTGTCCGATTGTCGTTAACAACTTACACAGGCACTCCAGACTATCCTCATGGCCATTATTCATGAGAATACTGATGCAATTATTCATAATTGATGATGTTAGCATCTCACTCTTGAACAGTTCCCCGATAAATCTAACTGTTCCCAGTGAACGCCATCGGATCTTCCTCTCCTCCTCATCCAGCAGTATCTTATACTCCTCATGCTTCTCAGCATCATCCTTAAATTCATCCAGTCGCTTCACTCTCTCCTCCTGAGCATCAGTCTGCGAATTGATAGTGTGAAATTCCGCCTGACACCGATTCAGCAGTGTCTTCCGGAACATATACTGCTCATTACTACTCTTCGTCTGTCCATCTGGTTGACCATTTTCGGGTGCAGCTGGTGGTGTAACACTTATTGTGCTGATTTGCTTACACAACTGAGCATAAGCCACGGAAAAATTGGGCTCACTCACTGCCTTCTCGAACACCAACTCAATACACCCATTCAATCGTTCACTCGTGTCAATCTTCAGGGTCTTGACCTGATTCACGAGCACATTAAATTTCTCTGGGGTCAACTTATTGAGGATGCAGCGGAACTTCTTGTACAGCTCCTCAGTCGCTTTCTTCTGCAATAACAACAACAACGAACACTCACACAATCAATTCTCTCCAGGTAGCCGGGATTAAAGGTATTGTCGTGATTTTAGTCGATTTTGACCATTTTCGAGCAGGAAAATTATAGATTTGCCTAAATGATAACTGATTTAGCCACTAAGGAGCTCAAAAACAGCCTATTTGGCCGGAAAACTGACAATTCAGTAAGTATTCAACTGAATAATCACTAATTTATAATAACTATTATGGTAGACTAAAAATTGGAATTTCAAGTCAGAAAAAAACTGCCGATTAGATCATTTCATAACCTAAAAAGTGAAATTAATGTATTATATTCAACTCACCTCTTCACTAACACTCTCCGGTGCCTTCAGATGACTCGGTTTCCACGCATTCTCCGTCTCATTGAGCTTAACATCCTCCCTGAGTGACAGCGATACGTGAATCATTCCACTCTTTGACGGATTCTTCTGTCCACCCTGTTGACTGGACGTCGCCTTGCTACCCTGCTGACTCACACGCTTATATGTGCCCTGACTCTGTCCTGAACTCCTCTGCATGGACAGATTGAGGGCAAAATGGGGCAACAGGGTGCTCTCACCACCACGACCAGCTGTCAACTTCCGCTCAACCATCTGATTGCCATAGTTGGCATTCTCACCGCGAGACTTCTTCAGGATGTGCTCAAACTTCACATCCGGTTTCACCTTACTCCGTGGATCTTCACTCAGTTTTCTCAACTGTTCCGGCGTATAATATCTCTTACCATCCGGATTACTCGGACTCCACTGTCCCTCATCGTATTGTATGAGTGGAGATGGTGTTGACTGTTGTTTCTCACTTATCTGTGTTGTTGCAGTTGTTTCAATCACTTCCGGTGTCACCACCTCATGCGATGGCACCACCATCGCCTCATCAGTCTCATCTGTACTCACCGCGGTGGTGGCAGTCGAGGGTGGCGGAGGTGTTACATTCTCATTACTGTCAACCACAACCTGATCCTCCATCACAATCACTTCCTCCTTCTCCGTCTCCACTTCCTGCTGTTGCTCCCTCAGTGTTGTTGTTGTCGTGTCACCCGGGGGCGCCACATCATTGTTATTGACCACCAAGTCAACTGGTTGATCATTATTATTGATCATCTCATCGGCAGCGACTGCCACCTCCTCAGACACCGGCGCCCCCATTTTTGTCGTCATTACATTATTGTTGCTTATATTTGCATTAGCACTCTCATCCACAGCTGCAATAACAATTTACCCAGAAAATGGGATAAAATAAGGGATAAGCAAGGAATATAAACAGAAAAAGAAGAAAAACAGAGTTATGAGTCAGTATTCTCATCTGCTATTTTGTGAAAAACATCTCAATTCAAAGTTTACTGCTAATCTAACATGGTGACCTTGAAATAAACCTGTAGACCGGTTTCTCTAGTAGCGACAGACAACCAGACGAACAAACAATTTGATTTTAACCTCACTATTGTCTATTTTTATGTCTAAAACATGAGAATACCAACTCATAACCACAATTTATTTAACACACACACCATCCATCACGAGTATTTCTTTTCTCCTTAGTTATATGTATGTATATATCTTCTCTTCTTCTCTTTTTTTGATCTTTCAACAAAAACTCTTATATATATATATATATTTATATAATTTCCAATTTTGGCAAATCAATTTGACTAGAATTCGTGAGATTTTTCTTTCCTTTTTTTTTCTTTAAGAAAGCGCGCACAGCAAAAAAGCAATAATTTAAGATAGAGAGAGTGGAGAAGAAAAAAAACTTCACACTTTTCTTATTATCACAGAGAGAATGTCAAAAATTCATCATTATCTTCTTTCTTTTTTTTTTTCTTTCGCCACCGGATAGAGCCCCGCGGTCCGTCTTTCACGTCACCCCCACGTGTTTTCTTCACAACTCGTGGCGCGCGCGATGGTGGAGAATCTCGCAACACCCAGTGGGGGACCACCCACTTTTTTTCTTTCTTCAACTCGCTCACGCGAAAATCCACACGCGCGTGCGATCCCGCGAAACACAAGCACGTTAAACCCGCAGCACTCCTTTCTTATCGCGCCGCGCGAATGTCCTTGGAGGAGGATTCACACGACTCACTTGATTAAATGCACACGAGTGAGAGGAGGAGGAAGAGACAAGAGAGAGAGAGAAACTAGAGTATGTGCGTGTGAAAAAAGGAGAAAAGAAAGGAGGCTGAACTCTTTTTTTTTCGTGATTTTGACGTGAAGAAATCTCGGACGAGAGAAATGGAACATTAATGATTGAGAGTGAGAGAGCACACCTCTGACGATCTTGTGCGAGTGAGAGAGATAGCGAGAGATCGTGATGGCCGTCACGTGGGCTTTGACATGTGTCAGTGTTGTCGCCCCAGCAGCAAAACGTGGGATCATCGCCGAGCTGTCAAAGATCATCATCATCATTGAGCGGATGACACAATTGTCAAAATGGCGCTGTCAAGTGTTTTCTCTCTCTTTCTTTCGCACATTTGAATCATTTTTTGAAGATGAAACGAATTTTAGGCTTCTTTAATTGTATTTTAACGCATTTTAATAAAACTTAATACCAATAAAACAATTTTTAAACCATTAAATCGCGGATTAACGCATTTCAACGAGTTAAACAGCGTTTTAATGCATTTTAACGAAATTTAATCCTAGTAAAACTAATTTAGAATAGTTAAAAATCGGTTTTTAGACGTCGGTGACTTTTTTTTAGATTAAATATCCTATCAGATCAGAGAACAAGAACTTTTTAGATCATTTTTTCACTCACCCGTGGCGCTGATGCAGGTCCCTGAATTATCTGGAATAGTGTTGTGTTGTATTTGTGACTCCATCATCGATGCACTTGTATCCACAATCACTTCCGGTTCTGGTGTTTTCACCTCAACAGCCACATCTGCCGCCTTCTTGTCGTCCATGACTTTCGGAGCCGGCGTCGTCGTCTTCTTCTTATTGAGCGTCTGCTTGGGCGTTATATCAACAGCTGGTCCATCGGAGATGGCACTCACCACCGGTGTCATGGCGCTAGTGGTCATTTCCGTTGACACCACCTCATCCGCCACCACCTGTGTTGCCGGCGCCTCAGCTGTCACCGTGGTCGCCGCGGCGGGACTCTGAGTGCGCGATGTGTGACGATTGATGTATTCATCGAGAACATCAACACCACTATCTGGATGTATCACCGGTATCATGTGCTTACGCCTCGTACCACTCTGCGTCTGTGGCGGTGGGGCCCCCGTGATGGCCGCCGGCGGCATCACAGGCGGTATTGTAATACCAGATTGCGATGTGGGCGCCATTGTGGGAACAGGTGGCGCCGCTGAGTTGGGCCTCTGCTGCAGATATGGGGCATTTGGGAACAAGTAGGGGTAGGGGGTGAAGCCTGGTGGCTGTATATGAGGCGTTTGATTGAATTGCACCTGCACAGCAACAACAACGAGAGATTCACTTTTAGTAAATGAAATACCTATGTTAAAAGCTACAATTGTTAACCGATTGTCAAACTGTTGACGGATTTGGAAAGACAATGTTACGAGCTACAACTTTTGTTATAGATGAAAAGTTCGTAGGAGCACCACAAGTGGCGCTGGTAGCGCATTATATAAAATCTTGCAGACTTCAGAAAGAGCGCTACCAGCGCCACTTGCGGTGCTCCTACGAACTTTTCACTTAAGACAAAAGTTGTAGCAAGTTTAATTACCTTTTCAAATCCGTCAATAGTTTGCCAATCGGCTGAAAATTGACGGATTGCAAGGAGAAAAAGTAACCTGATTGTGCTGCTGATACAGCTGACTCTGTGTCTGTCGCGGCTGTGAATTGAATGCCGCCGCCGGAATGGCGGGATACTGTGTCATCATGAGATGTTGCGGCATATGGGGTGTTGTGAACATTGGTGATGACATCATTGGGCCACCACGTGAGCGCTGTGTGGCCGGATTTGAGCCATTATTGCGCGTATAAATGGCCGGCGGTTGACCACCACCACCGGCGCCCCTTTGTCCATATCCTGACATCGACTGTAGTGCCGGCTGTGGTGGCATTTTGGCCAATTCAGGTGCCGCAGCCGCCGCGGCGGCCTGTTGAGGTGTGGCCGCCTGATTCATGGCCGCCCTATGGCCACCACCACCACTCTGTTGACTCTGTTGAGATGTTTGGCCGCTGTATGTGCTTGTTGGCGGCGCATGGAACCCATCCGCCCCTGAAAGTTGACAGAACATGACATTTTAGAGGGGGGGTCATCGAAGATCCCAAGCCTCTATCTGCAACCGTTCGGCCTCCAAGGCAAAAAATCTCTCAAAGTGACCAGAATTTAGGCTCAAAGCAGACAGATAGACAGAAAAACTGAATTAATTAAAGAAAATCAATCTCAATCACTTTGATGAACGATGCGATAGTGAGTCGGATAATCGTGACTCTTGGACTGCATCTGTTGTATCTGAGATGGAGCATGATGATGACTACTAGCGCCACTTGATGCTCCTCCACCGCCGCCCCCATTCAGGCTAAGCGAGTAATTATTCACAAAACGCGACACCATGGCGGCGCGCCAATGTTATAAACTAAAAAAAAAACACCTACACTACCAAGAAAACTACCCTAGCGCGACTACTTCCACCCGTCTAAGAACATTAACGACTCTTTTATCTGCTCCTCCGCGCCCGTTTAGATGAGAGAGGAAATTAAACAGAAGAGTTCGCGACACGCGGAGAAATGAGAGCAAAATTATTAGTATTATTTCTTATTAAACTCTATAGTCTTTCCTTCTTTCTTTTTTTATGCCCCTAATTTTTTCCTCTTTTTCACCCTTTGACGTGTCCAAGTGACAGAAGGTTTTTTCTTCTTCTTCTTCCCTCCCATCCACCCACCACCCCTTGGATAGAGCGAACGCAGGCGCAGTATGTGAGCGCGCGCTAACGGAGGGTTGGTCGCGAAAAGTAGTTG
The DNA here is from genome assembly GCA_918844115.2 of Phlebotomus perniciosus. NCBI lineage: Eukaryota > Metazoa > Arthropoda > Insecta > Diptera > Psychodidae > Phlebotomus > Phlebotomus perniciosus. The sequence continues at coordinate 57,782 of CAKKOB020000174.1, read as the reverse complement.
AGAAATGGGGTTATGTTTGCTGTGGAAGTCCTAATGCAGCGCGCCTTAACATTATGCAACCATAGAAAACCGACCTATAACATTTGTCATAGAACAAAAGTTCGTAGGAGCAATGCAAGTGGCGCTGGTAGCGCTATTTCTAAAGTCTAACTCTTCTCCAAGAGACAAGACTTTAGAAATAGTGATATTAGCGCCACTTGCGGTGCTCCTACAAACTTTTTCTCTATAACAAAAGTTGTAGCGAATTTAATTACCTTTTCAAAACCGTTGAAAATTTGAAAATCGGCCGAGAATTGACGGAATGGGTGTGGGACAAGCAAAAGAAAGGGGCGAAGGGATAAAAAAAATTGGGTTAAATGAATCAACAGGTTGTGTTTGGATCTTCTCTCACCTGAAATAATCCCGTATGATTGATTAATTGTTTTCTGTGCCTGATGATTTGTCTGTTGCACCACAAGTGAATACTGTTGCTGCTGCTGAATCTTCTTATTTGTGTTGCTCGTATTATTATTTCCACCACTTCCTGGTGAATTGGTGCTCATCATATTTCCCCCCAACTCACAACACAATCACCCCCAAGGAAAAGGAAACGCAACAGAAGACAAAAAACCAATAAAATTAAAGGAAAAGAAAAAGAAATGGAATTCAAATAAAAACAAACGAAATCACTTTAAACACCACCACGTCACCAAAAGAATTCTTGCGGATAGAGAGAGAGAGTGTCTATTATTCTCCCGTTCCTTTTAATAACAATTCTTTTCACTTTTTTTATACTACAATTTCTTTAGTTTATAGTTTTTCCTTATAGTCCTTTAGATAATGTTTTTTTTTCTTCACTATACAATTTACTTCTTCTTCTCTCTCTCACTATTGTATTTCAAAACACCAGTCTTTTCTTTCTTTCTCTATTTATTCCTAGTATTTTCTTTCTCTACTATTTCACCGAGAAATAAACAACAAAAAAAAGTGTCTTGCACTGAAAGAAACACCAAAAACTGAGGCTGACGATGCTTTGGGGCCACGTGGGGCGCTCTCCGGGGCCGACAGAGGGCGGCACTGACAGCTGACAAGCTGTCCCTAACCTTAAAAACCGTGCACCGAAGAAAAACACTTGGCGCGCGCACCAGATGTCGCCACGTGCAATGAGCCACGTTTCGCCCCCCTGGCAAAATATTCCCCGCGCACCAGCCCTTCCCAGCAAAATATCACACGCAACAGAAAGCACGCAAGTTAGGTTAAGAGCGCGCCCCCCTTGCAACTTGACATGCACAGCTGTCACAATTAGCCACGCGCAAAAATATTTATCCGTTTCTCTTTTCTCTCCCTTCTCTATTTTCCGCACTGTCCCCTAAAGCACCCTCAGCCAGCAGAATGTGACGCTTATCACTATGCGATGAATATGAATAGATTGGTTCACGGTTGGCGGTTGATTTTTACCAAAATCTATTGGGCGAAATCAGGAAACACTCCCGGATAAGATATAACTTGCAATGCACGCGCACGACCTCGTAATGTCGGTGATGACAGAACGACTGACAGGTTAGGGTGGACGCTGTCGAACTGTCAAGATGGCGTCCGGACGGAGACTCATCGATTTGTCAAAGTCTGTTCCCCCAGGAAGTTGTCGGCAACGAATTTAGGAAGTCCATAAGACATTTCCAACGTGAGTGAATTTTTTGCCGATTTGTCCATATTAAAAGCAGAACTACCGACTCAGTTACTTAGGAGCCTAAATATTATCCATTCAGCTGAATAATCGCTAATTTGTTTACATATCGGCCTAAAAATTGCCGATTCGTCAAAATAAATAGATAAAAAAGAGATAAACAGAAATTGAATAAATGGTAAGATGTTATAAATGCTTCCACTGTGTGTCATTTTATTGCCTGATTTTCAAACAAAGTGTCATGTTCAAATCAACAAACGATGCAAATGTGCAAAACGGTGAGTCCACTGATATACACACTCCCTGGAAAAGAAAAAGAAGAGAAAATGAAGTAAAATCTTTAGGTAGAATCCCATTTTCTCACCTTTGATCAACTTAGTTGACCGCCTCGAAGTAGTCCTTGGACTTGTTGGTGTCCGCTTGCATGGTTTTGCCGCCAGGGCGCCAGTTGGCGGGGCAAACCTCACCGTGGATGTCCGTGTATTGGAAGGCCTGCACGAGGCGGAGGGTCTCGTCCACGGATCGGCCTACCGGCAGGTCGTTAACTGTCACCTGACGCACCCGTTGGTCACCGTCGATGATGAAGAGCCCACGAAAGGGGACGCCAGACTCTTCGTTGAGGACACCATAGGCGCGAGCGATACGCATTGATTTGTCCGCCAGCAGAGGGAGTCCCAGATCCTGGCCCAGGCCGCCGGATTTACGGGGAACCTTTAGAGAGAATTAGTTGATATAAAAAGTCTCTCTAGAATTTCTGTGAAATCTCTCTGGAAAGGGAACAGAAAACAATTCCGGAAGCTCAGGAGGTTATGTGGAAGGTATTTAGAAGGAATTCCGAAAGCTCTAGAGACTGTTTATGGGTTCTAGAAAGATCCAGGAGTTCTATAAATGCTCCGGAAACTGTAAAAATGTTCCGGAAGCTCTAAAAACAATTCCGGAAGCTCAGGATTTTATCTAAAAAGTCTTCAGAAGGGATTCCGGAGGCTCTAAAAACTATTTAGGGGTTCTAGAAAGATTCGGATGCTCAAAAAGTGTTTCGGATGCTCAAAAAGTGTTTCGGAAGCTATGAAAAATGTTCCGGAAGCCCCTTACCTGACACCAGGCGAAGTGACTGAAGTGGGAATCCGTGGAGACAGCCACAACTTCACAGTTGATCTTTCTGAACTCGTCAACGCGATCCGCGAAGGCGATAATCTCCGTTGGGCAGACGAAAGTGCTAAACGTATGCAGAGAAAAAAAAATCAAACAACAAATAACTCACGTGTCGGCAAATTGAATTGCAACGTGATCGCATGGAGAGAGAAAGAAAAATACTCACAAGTCCAATGGATAGAAGAACAACACAAGGTATTTTCCGTGATAATCTTCGAGGGAAATATCACGGAATTGGCCATCAATAACGGCCGTTCCGGTGAAATGGGGCGCCTTCTGGGCAATTGGCGGCGTCATTGCAGTATTTGTATCAGAGACTTTAGAGAGAGAGCAAATCAATAAGGGGTATTATTTGCTCGATGTTGTCACACGAAGGGTTCAACTGCGACTGAGCAGGAAAATTGTGTTTTCCACTCTGTCGTCACGGTTTTTCCACGCGCGCGCGCGCGCGAAATCCGTCATGCTGACCGTTTGGGTGAAAAAATTCAATCGCGTCTTATTGCGCGATTTTTAGTGATTAATCAGCGATTTGACCTTCACAGAATATGCAACCAGACGCTTTTTTCAATACCTCTTCTCGAAATGCATTTAATTGTTAGGAGAAATTTAACAGTGATTCAACAAAAGTTATAGTTGATTTGGCGAACTACCGTTTGCACCCAAATCAAGATAGAGGTCTAGGACCTTCACCAAAAGTTGCTAACGGATCGTAGAGAAGTAGATTAGGTGTTTTATTTGAGGATGGGCAATAAAAAATAATCGAGTTCTCATTCAAATTCAAAATAACTGATCGTTCGACAGTTTAAATTTTGAGGGAAAAGAAACACATAAAGGGTATTTTTTCGTCAATGACTTGATTTATTTATTTCATAATTTAATCATTTCTTCTTCTCTTTTATAAATGCCACTTGTTAAAGTTTTTTTTTCTTCTTATGAACCTCTTATCTCTATCAGAGCTCCGCATTTCACTCCTTTTTCTTGTTTTATTCTTTTATTTCATTCTTGTTATATCCTTTTTTAAATCTGCCATAAAATGTGCCTATCGTGTGCAAGCTTTTTATCTTCAAATATGGGGGGTAGAGAGAGGGGATTTTTTCTTTTTATTTTTTTGGGAGAACATTGACTGGTTTCTCGTTTATTTTAAATTACTTCCTTTTCTTGGATTTAATAATGTTTCTTTTTTTTCTCTTAATGCTTAATGACGGATTAATTCTATTGATATTTACAGAGCTCTCTCGTCTATTGAGACTAATATCTGGGTTTATTTTCTTGTTCTTTTCTTTTTTTTATTTTCTTTAATGCAAAAATTCCCATTGGAGAATTCTTCGACTATAACTCATGCGTTTCTGGTATTTGTAGAGTGAATTGTTTATTTTCTTCTTCATCTTCTTTTAATGTACACTTATAAATATATATTTATATATTCCTTGCTATATTTGATATGAAATTCTTTCAATTACACATTTTCTCCTTCTAATTAATTATTCTTCATTTTTTCTCATTGAAATTTCTTTTTAAACACTTTTCTTTTTTACTCACTTTTTAATTCCTTTAATTTTTGACAGACTCACTAAACGCTAGGCTTTCTCCGGGAAAACTGTACAGAGTTTGACTTTTTTTTTACTTTATTCTTCTTTTCCTTCCTTTTTTTTAATCTTACTTTGAGAGGAGAAAAAAACGAAAATATCACATTGAGATAGATTTAGGGGGTGGGGAGGAGCGAAGGGGGTGGGGGAAATCGCAGGGGAGCTACAGATATGTTGAGCAATGTTGGTTGGTTGTTGTTGCTTCCGCGGTGGAGGATTCAGCGCATTTCCGACTCTTCAGCGGTCACCGTGAGATCTTCCGCCGCCATTGCGTCCGCCTGTCCCGTCGCCGTCATGTCCTCCTCCTCGTCCGCCTCGTCGGCATCGTAAGGTTCACCCTTGGAGCCGTTGAGGCGCTTCGGTTGATAGTGGACGCTGAAGGAAATCGTTAGGTAAATAAAAAACGTTGTTAGACACTGATAATTCATACAAACACCTACCATTTCCACAATTCCCAACCAATTTTCAATCAGAAGACGGTTTTGGAAAGCTCATTTAATTTGCTAAAACTTTTGTTATATGGTAAAAGTTTGTAGGAGCACCGCAAGTGGCGCTGGCAGCGCTATTTCTAAAGTCTAGCACTTCTCCTAAGCATGACTTTAGAAATAGCGCTGCCAGCGCCACTAGTGGTGCTCCTACGAATTTTTATCCTATGACAAAAGTTTTAGCAAATTAAATGAGCTTTCCAAATCCGTCAACAGATAGAAAATCAATCGATAATTGAGCGAATGGCGGCAATTTATTTATTGAATTTTACCGGCACAGTGGACAAATCATAGGACATGTCCATATTTCTTCTTACCTGTGCAGTTGAGCTGTGGTCGTTGGTGGACTCACTGACTGACAGCGCGGCTGTTGCTTCAGGAAGCTCGAACTTGAGGCGTCATCGAGGAAGCCTGGTGTGCAGGTCCACAAGTTCTGCAGAAGAAATTCCCTCTTGTATAGGTTAGGTATCTGTTTTTCTTTTTATTTTCAGTTGGGCGGCCATCTTTTTTTTGTGATTCTTCGTTAAATTTACTCTGTCTCACCTGTAAATTAGCCCCCAGCGAGTCTGCCGAGTACAGCGAAGGACTGTGAATGGAGGCGGTGGATTGGAGGGTGCTGTAAGGACATAAATTTGTCAAAAAAAAACACCTCAGATGGCGCTGCTCATGGCGGTTGGGGCGATTTTCAAAAAAGAATTAAAGTTTTTCATAAAAAAATCTGTTTAAATACACCTATAACCCCATTATTTAACCTAAAAATAAGAGAGAGAATTAAAAAACAAGATGTCTACCCATGCCACGTGCAAAGCATGCAAAGCATTTTTATTTTTTAAGTGTATTTACAAAGTTGGAGGGTAAAAACAGATAAAGAGGGTAAAATGAGAAAGAAAATATGAAAGGGAGCCTAAAACCAGCACACAATCGTTCAAACACTGAGTGGAGGAGGGAAGATTCCGCCATTTTTGTTTGTTTGTTCGTCGGGACAAACGGTTTTTCCTTCGCTTTCACATCCTTTGGGACACAGCCTAGCCCTCTCTGTCTAAACGGTTTTTCCAGCACAGAAATCACACTGGGAGGACTTTAGAGCGAATTTGGACAAATCCTTGGATTTTCCGCAGACACTTCAATGGATAATCCAGTGAAATTTGTAGAAATCTGTAGATTTACTGTAGACAAAGTATATTTTCGTCATATCTCAGTTAGCCACGCCTCCTGGAGGGCGCCACTAATCAAAAAAACATGGAGAACAAAATCATAACGTTTGAAAAGGAACCGTTAGACTCCCAGTGCGATTGCGCGCGGCACAATAAGTTTTCGAAATAAAAAAATTATATAACAAATAAAATAACAAAAAACGATAAAACTCATAGATTTTGGAGAATATATAAGAAGGTTATGATATATAATATTTTGGGGAGGGAGATTATATTGAGAGAAAAAAAACAATAGAGATTTGATTTTGATTGTGAGAGAGAGAGAGAGAGACTTTGCTTACTGTGGTGTCAAATTGCTAGCAAAGAAGTTGGAGGCCTGTGTGGTGGCTGGTGATGCATCCTGTGGGCCTGCTGCTTGGCTGCCACCAGGTGGCGACTGTGGCGACGGCGAAGGATCATACTTTCGCGGTCGGCCACGCGATAAATGGCGCCTCTTGACAAATTCATTGTCGTCCACCATCCAAAAGCTGCCGAAATCATCTTCATACCTCACGAAACATTTGTGCAGCGACAAATTCGTTCGTATTGCATTCTATAAAAATGATGGGGCAACTTTTGTTCACTTGGCGCCATTTTTTTTGTAACTGTTTTTATTTTATCTTTTGCTCTTTTGTCCTCATTCGACGAAGGGAGGCGCAGAAAATCGACTACCAAGACTACAATTCCCAACCGATTTTCAATCTATTAACGGATTTGGAAAGGCCTCTTCATGGGCTACAACTATTGTCATAGTTTAAAAGTTCGTAGGAGCACCGCAAGTGGCGCTGCAAACGTATTTTCTAAAGTCTTGTCTATTATAATTTCTAAGCTTTGGAAAATGCTCTCGTAGCGCCACTTGCGGTGCTCCTACGAACTTTCCATCTATAACAAAAGTTGCAGAGAATTTAATTAGCTTTCCAAAACGGTCAACAGATTGAAAATCGGTGGAGAATTGTGGAAATGATAGGTGCTTGATTTTTTTTCCTATCTATTCATGTAAATATTCTTTTCTTCCTAAACCGTTATCTTTAGATTTTAAGGTTTCTTATGTACAAAACTAGAGCCTCAGGACTAGGGGATTATTGCTTGTTGGGAAATATCATTTTCCAAGAGAGAGAGAAAGAGAGAGATAATAAAAAAAATGAATATATATTACAGATAAAACACACGCACAAAAAACACACTCACGAATCAAAAAACAAAGGTTATATTCACGAATAATGAAAAATATAGAGATAAAAAAACAAAAATTAACCCAATTTTCATTTGGGGGTGGGGGGGATTGATGGAGTGAATTGAAAGTGAATTAAATTTAGCCTCAAACACCCAGAATTGAAGAGATTTTTCTATAATATTAAATGTTTTGTAAAAGAAATATTTACAGCACTTTTGTGGCGACCATTCTTCTTTTTTTATATCTTGCTATTCTCCTTTTTTATTGCCTTTTTGGTTATTATTTACAATTTGGCCCATTGAGGCAGTAAAAGGGGAAATTCTCAGTCATTTGCTTATTTTATATTTAATAAATATACTTTTTTTTGGCGAACTAGAATGATAGAATAGATAAAGGCGAGAGAGAGATAGAGCAAAAATGTTTACAAGATATTTACAAGAGAATATATATATAGAAATATTTACAAATATATATTATATGTATAAGATTAAAGAAGAAAACCCCATTTAATATTTTAAATATATTATTTTGATAATGAAAAATTTCATCTGAATATTTTAGCAGTGAGATTCTTTTTATTTACAGAACTTTGTTTTTTTTTTCATTTATTTAGAGGAGAGAGAAAAAAGTTTGTGGTTGCTATTTACACAAGAAATAGTATTTATGTAAATAAAAAAAATATTATAAAATTTATTTTTTTGTTGAAAAAAGTGTGTAAATTTATTTGTTGAAGAAGATTCAAGAATAAAAATAGGATAAAAAAGAACAAAAAACAAATGCAATACTCTTTGATTAGCGATTCATCTCTGATTTACTGAAGATTTTTTTTTATGTTTTTCTTTTCACATTATTTACAAAGGACATTGTGAGGGAAAAGGACTTCGTTCACTCCTGTTCAGGTTTTTTTCTTTAAAAATTCTCAATTTCTTAGGTTTCTATCTTGAAATTCTAAACTATTAGGTTTTTTTTAAACATATCTCCCAGATATTTTCTTTGAATTTATGCATAAAATACGCACTAAAAGTGAGTTAAAACTGGATTTCTGTTGGGTTTTGAAAATTCACTTACAAAAGTAATTGAAGTTATGTTATCTTACGCATTTTCTCTCAGTGTTCCCACCCTCACCTTCTTTTAAATCACTTCCCAGACCGTTTAGTCCCAAATTGTTGCGCGCGCCCTCTGAACAGAAGTGTCGAAGCTTGTCTCCTTGGTGGGATTGTGTCTTGGATGTTGTGGTGAGTCAAGGATAAGGTCAAGGGGTGGGGGAGGGGGTTGAATGCAGAATGTACTTTTGTCTGTGTATTTGTGTGTGTCCAAAGAGAGAGAGAGAGAGAGAGTAGAAGAGAGAGAGCGTGAGAGACGTACCCAATGGTGGGTGGTTGTGTTGTTGGTACGGCTAGTGGATGGGTGGCGGCGCTGCTCGACGGGTCGCCCGCATTACCAATTGATGACTGTTGCAGTGCCGTTGAGCACCTCTGTGGGCGTCTCTTGTAAAATTCAACCTCATCCACTGTCCAAACGGCTCCCTTAACATTTTCAACCCGCATAAAACACTTGTGCAGCGACAAGTTATGGCGAACGGCGTTCTACAATTGGACAGTTTCAACAAAAGTGGAAGATTTCTTTTTTCTCTTTGCATCCTTTTGTGTCGCTTTTCACTCGATAGATTTACAAAAAAAAACAAACAAACAAAAATTATGGCAAAAAATCATGAGAGAAAACAAAATCAGTAACACAAAACCTCTTGTAATGGAAAATAACCTAAGAACAAAAAAAAGGTATTCAAAAATTAACGGCAAGCGATTCACCATTTTTTTTACACCTTAAAATCCCTTTCAAAATATTAGTAGTTGTTTTACTTTCACTTGAATTCATTTTCCGGGAATTGCTCTCTTCTGTTTCGGGCACTGGCCACCAGGCTACGACACCCAACAATATCATCCGTATAAGAGGGAATCGCGAGGACAAAGTATAGGGGTGGGGCGCAAGGGCTAGTGGTGGGGGGAGAAATCGACAGTTTTAAATACCTTCCATGTGGCGGCATTTCGTCTGAAGTAGCAGAAGGTGTTCTGGAACCAGTTGTAGATCTCATTCAGTGTGAGTTGTTTGTCCGGAGACTCAATAATCGACTAGAGAACAAAATTACAGAATAGTTAATCGAACATAACCCTTAATTTGAACATAACCTTTCTCACCTGACGAATCAGCGATGCGTACGTGAAAGGTGGTCGGACATCGGCATTCTTGTAGAATTCACGATTTCGTTGTATTTCTTGAATTAGAAAGTACAAGATAAATGAAACGCTTAAACTGTTTTTTTTTTTAGAAAACTTTTGTCAAAATATGGAAAATCAATATATAATCTTTAAAATGGGATTTTCAAGGCACCTTGTTGAACATCCAATCCGGCTCTCTCTAGCATATAAGGGAGTCCTTTCGGTAGGCATTCACGGTAAATGGGATCAAAGACAGAAAGTGGATCAAAATCTATTTAAAGCGCAGTTAAACGCTTTTTAACTATTTAAAATGATAGATTAGTTCAAATGTAATCATGAAAATAAATCAGACTATCTGAATTTGATCCATTTCTTGGAAGAAAATCCATTAGTCACTTTTTTATGTGTGTTTGATTGTATGTTTCAACTCACCTCCGGCTAGTGAGAGGGTGGACTTGTCTGTGATGCGTCTGCGGATGGGTCCGAGGGTGGCGGAGGTGTGACTAGGTGATCTCACCGGTAGTGATGAGATGGCATTGGGAATGGTGGGTGAACAGTGACCGAAGCCAGGCGACATGGCGTTCAAACTTGGCGCCATCTTGCTCTTATTTGGCTCACTGAGTTGTTTCGATATGTGCAAATGGTGCATCATTGCCTGCAGTCTGTCCCTCTCCTTCTGCAGGTGGATCTCCAATTGAGACACCACCTGCATCTGCACCCTCACCTGTGCCGTTGATCTGTCGTCCAGGCAGTGTTCGGCATTAAGGTGTCTGCAATAGCGGTTGGGATATTTGAAATTTGCGCGTCTTAACCTCAAAATCAAAAAAAATATCGGATAGACTCACTTGGTAAATGTGGACAAATCATCAAATATCACCTCACAGCCCGGCCACTTGCACATTCCGTGTCCGAACAGTGGATGTCCTGAATTCTTCTCCTCGGTGAGTTCACGTGACGCCCTGTCGTCTGTGAGGGCGTTGGCGATCTCCTCGCGTCGATTAATGTAGATTGTATTGAGGAGATTACTAAATTTATCTGATGTCTCCTCCTCAGCGCCCTCTTGTGCCCCTTCTGTTGTCCCTTCGCCCTCTTCCGCCCCATTGAACATCTTCGCATATAGGTTAATGGGTCGACTCTGTTGCTCCTCCTTCCACGGACTCCCTGAATCTCTCGTGATGAGACCTGAAAGTCACCCCATTACCACACACACACCCACACAATGAATCGTGTAACGGTTAAAAGCTTAAATTTAAGCAATTAAGAGAGAAGAAACAACGGGATTCTATTAAAACATCTATCAGTGCTGCAATTCTTAACCGATTGACAAACTGTTGACAGATTTGGAAAGTTCATTTAATTTACTTAAACTTTTGTCATAGATGAAAAGCTCGTAGGAGCACCGCTAGTGGCGCTGGCAGCGACTTTTAGAATACCGTTGCTTTAACAATAAACTTCGTGCCAAGAGAATTGCTCACACAAACACCAATTGACATATCCTTTTCTTCTTCTTCTCTTTTTCTTTGTCAAGCAATTCCCTTGACGCGAGACATTATGGTTCGCATAAAAAATTCAAGACCCGTTAAAGGTAAAAGTAATTCTTTTCGGTGTTGAAAAAGCATCTTAGTCGGAGAAAAAAAGGATATGTTTTAGTTGGTGTTTAACTTCGTATACTGACATCTCAGCTCTCAATCCTTACCTTATTGTCCTTTAGTAATTTATTTTTTTATGAGGTTGTGTTCATTTTTTTCTCTTAAACAATTTGGAAAGGCTATTTCAACACCGCAAAGCTGTAGAATCTTCACGAGGTCTTGAATTTTTTTTTACTTAACAATAAAATGTTTGTTTAAAAGTTACTTTGAGAAATGAAATAAAAACGGAAAAAAGTTGCAAGAAAAATCATTCAAGATCGACTTCCTCAAGTTATTTCAAAACTTTTTTGCGCGCGTAAAGACAAAAACGAAAAACAAAATGGCGGATTGTTGATTGTTGATTTGGGTGATTTTGCTTGTCATCTTGTGATCAAAAATACCTTGCTGTGGCATCAGAAATGGCTGCAAACTCATGCCCTGATGCACCAAGTACTGTCGCTGAATGATCTGTAACTGTTGTATCAGTTCCTGCTGCTGCAGTACGAGTTGCTGTTGAATTGTTGTTGTTGTCGTTGTGCTCGTCTCAGCCGTATAGATACCAGTCTTCTTACGTGTCGGTGACACCTTGTCCTGATGCATAAAGTGTGTCTGCTGCAGTAGATTCATCTGCAACTGCTCCTGCAACTGCTGCATGTTGGCCTCCAACTGTTTCCGTTGCATTTCAAACTGAGCCCGTGGCTGATGGTAGAACGGATGGTGTTTCATCAGTTGCTGCAGTTGATTTGGCGTGAACACGTGCTGCTGCAGAAGTTGCTGCATCTGCAGTTGCTGCTGTTGCTGCTGCAGGCGCGTCAGTTGCTGCAAACGCGGTGATTTGCGCGCTGATGTGTCATCAGTGGCCACAGGGGACGCTCTCAGCGTCTCAATGTAGAATTTATCATCTTGGGGTGTTGTCTCTAAACTCCCACCACCGGCACCGCCACATTCATCGCCATTCACTGTAACGGGAACTTGTCGAAGCGGTTAGAGTCAAACTAAATGCGATTAAACGCCGTTAAAACGCATTTGACGGTTTAGAATGCGTTTTAATGGTTTAAAATGCGTTGAAACCTGTAAAATTGTAACTGACCTGCTGCTGAATCCTTGGCGGGCATTTGTGGTGATGATTTGTGGTCTGGCGTTGCTTGTGAATTGCCAGTAGCACCAGTATGTTCGCAATCTTCAGTAATTGTTGGTGTCTGGGCGACATGGAGATAGGTTGTGGGTGTTGTGAGATTCAATTCCAGATCAATTGTCCGATCAACCACCTCCAATCGATGCCAAGACTCCTCAATCTCCATCTGTCGCTCCTTCAGGACTCGCTCGAGGGTGGCATTCTACGGAGTAGGGTGTAGGCCATAAAATTCACATATATTACCCACTTTTTTTTTCTTTACTCCTCTCTATATAATATTTCAAAGTTGGTACTTTAAAGAAGAAGAAGATCGGGGGAGGAAAAAAAAAACTCGATTATTGGCCATCCGAAATGCCTTTTTATTCATCCTAACGACTATCGCTTGAACACGTCCCTGTCGTTTACTATGGCAGCGAGAGAAATAATATACGCGAGCGTATTGGATGTAAATCACGGCCGACGGATGCGCGCCCAAGAAAAGGGAGAGAGAGCAAGAAAAAGTAGCGCGGACCTATATCACAGGAAAACAAAATTTTCAGCGCATATATTCGCATGAAACAAGTGTGATTAAATAATTTAATCAATTAGAAAAGTCCAAATAGGTATTATAACATAGAAAAACAGTTAAACAGCTGCCAATTGAATAATCTTCAGCCGATTTTCAATCTGCTGCCTCTTTTGGAAAGGTCAAAAAATTATCTAAAACTTTTGTAATAGACAAAAAGTTCGTAGGAGCACCGCAAGTGACGCTAAGAACGCTATAAGTTGAAACTAATAGAAATTCTTTGGTAGATTTCACAAAATACGCTGGTAGAGCCACTTGCGGTGCTCCTACAAACTTTTCACCTATGAAAGAAGTTGTTGCAAATTAAATGAGCTTTCCAAACCCGTCGGCAGATTGAAAATCGGCTGGGAATTGTCCAATTGGTAGGCTTTGGTAATTCAAACATTGATTCGAGGGTAAATAATATCCCTGTTTGTAATCTCTTCCCGACGGCACTTTCTCTTTGCACTCAACTCAATCTCACTGTCTCACCTGAAGACTTGCCGCTGTTGAGGCAATGGCCATTTAATCTTTTGGCTCTATTGATATCCACAAAAACATTAAGGAGTCACTAATACTGTTATTTCTATTTCTAATCACTCACTCAAATTTAGCCTCATTCCACCAATAAAATGCTTGAAAATAAGTACTTAATTCTTGGCACAAAACACGGACAGAGAGGATAAATCAATACGGGAAATCACTTTTCAAATCTCACTAACTTTAACTGTTTTTTTTGTTTCTTTCTTGGTTATCTTAGTATTTGTTGTTACTTGCAGTGATGCTTTTTTTTATTATTATTATTGTATCAACACATGTCGATGTTGCTTCTTAGCATGGTTGAAGTCAAATAAGTACTGTGTTTTAAAAGGGGAGGCACAACCAAACACAATGCACACACACAATATTTGAGAACACAACACACTAAACATTTACAAGTAATAGCATCATCACCCCCTCAAACCATATCAAAAACACACTCCACCATTTTCTCCAAGCCATACCCCCCACCCCCCACCCCTTTTGGGGGCGAGAAATGCAGACTTTTACCGCTGCCCATCTCTTGTTTTGCCCCAAAAAGCTCCACCGACTGTATTCCATCCTCTCATTCACAAGTCACAGCTCCAGTTGACGGTGAGAGAACAGATGAGACATGGGTAGAATCTACACGTAGTGCTTTCACAAAAAACCGTTGGGATTTCAAAAATCAGGCTAGAATTGACGGTTTGGTGAGTGATTGAATTTCAAACACCTACCATTTCTACAATTTTCCACCGATTTTCAATCTGTTGATTGATTTGAAAAGTAAGTTTCAAAGGGTAAAACTTATGTCATAGATGAAAAGTTCGTAGGAGCAACGCAAGTGGTGCTGGTGGCGCTATTTATAAAGTCTAGCACTTCTCCAAAGGTAAGGCGGGCAAGACTCTAGAAAATGCGCTTCCAGCGCCACTTTTTGTCTATGACAAAAGTTTTACCTTTTGAAATTTTCTTTCCAAATCTGTCAACAGATTGAAAATCGGTTGGGATTTATAGCCAATGGTAAGGTGTTTAAAAATGATGGGTAAAAGTTACCCCTGTGAATCTTCGCAACTCTCAAGCATACTAACCCTTATCTGGGTGATTCTCCTTCGGATGGCAACATCCCCCCACCCACCACCCCCCCCCCCAGTGGCTCCCGCTGACGCAAAAATTGCACTTTGTCGATGTGCCTGCGCGCTTGAGACGATGCACTTTGCGAATGCACGGGCACATCCCCCAGAATTTATGCTATTCTCTCTCTCTCACTCGCACTTGTCTCTTATCCACTCCTTGTGCGCTCTCTCATCCAATCTTGCAAGGAAAACTACTTTATCTCTATCTCTCTCTCTCGCTTGCCCCCCAATTTGGGGCTCTCACTTTTCCAATTAAGCGCGTATTCTCCGGGACAGAAAAGCCTCAACTCTCTCATCCAATGAGATGTTAAAGCTTTCTGGATGGAGGTACTTTTTTTTCGTTGCATTTTCCTTCATAGTTCTCCTCCTGAGCCCCCCCCCCAGGGGCGCCACTTGTGCATCTGCAAATGGGGAGCATCGAGCGCAATTGGATGCCTTCTGTGTGGGGATGCAATGCCCAGAAAAGAGAGACAGCAACTCCGCCCCCCGTTCAAGTAAAATTTTCAATTTTACCCAGACGGTGAGAGAGCAAAGTAAAAAAAAGTCCGTTAATTCAAATTATTAATTGACAAAGGGGGGAATGGGAGGCGGGCAGTGTTTGTAGAGGACAAAATGGTTTTTCAATTAGTGAAAAAAGTAAGAAAATCGATTAAGAAATAGACAAGGTAGTAGAGTTTGAAGTTTAAGGGTTGATTTTACACTATTTTGAGGTTAAATAACCTAAAATGTATTTGGGGCTAATGTTTTAGTTGGATTTTCTCTCGAATTGTTCCGGAAAACCAAAAGGAGTTGCCCATTTGAAGGCGTGAAAAATGCTTCTGTGGCTTTTCCTTCCCCCCCCTCCTTAGCGACACTTTGTCATTCATTTTCCTGGCGCACGGAAAATCTTATTAAGTTGCTCGTATTACAACTACTTTCTGCCAAACCGAAGCTCTTTATTATTACTATTACCGTGAGGGCGCCAATATTCATGAAATTTTCCGGTGGAGATGAAAATGGGCGGGGATGGGGGTTGCTGATTTAGCGAAAAACGCATCGTGGGCTCAAACAGTGATGAGTGATGAGTGTTGGCGCGCGCGAAGGAAAAGAAAATCCTCACCAAATTGTCGGGAGAACCGGGGAGGAAAGCGCACGATTTAGGGGCGAGTGAGAAAAAATTGTATACTTTTAGGCGGGGGAGGTATATCCGTGAAAAATTGTCACCCGCGCCCCCGATGATACGAGGGTGGAATGAATAAAAAAAAAGTGCAGAAAAAGAGTAAAGCAAAAAAAAATTGTAAATAAATATTAAATAGAGAATAAGAGGGGAAATGCCAATTTTCTCGCTGATTGACTGTACGCTGGCACCCTTTTTGGGGCGCGCCTGTCTCTCTCCATTCAAAGACATATCTTGCTGATGAGTTTTCCTCACGGCTCTTTCTTCATTCTTTCGGGGAGGAGGGGGGGGCGGAAAAGGCAATTTTCCATTTCGATTCCTAATCAATTTTTACTTCTTCAATTCGTTTTACTTTTTCCCTCAAAATAATCGCGGGTGTAAATTGCATTTCTCTTGGTGCGCAAAACGTTGTGTTTCACAAACCACTAATTTAAAACAGCCAACCACCCCCACCCAGCCACCCACAACCCAAGAAGAAAACATTCTTCTTAAAAAATGACTTAAAATAACTTGAAAATGACTTTTATATGCCCCAAATATAGTAATAACTTACTCAATTATTACCTTATTATGACGATATTTTCTACTCAGGGGGAGAGAAAACTCAATGTGGGTTTTTCACGTGGAAATTTGTGTTGGGAAAGCACTTGAGTTGAAATAAGTCAGTGACACGCTAAATTTGGGCGTTGCTCAGCCAAGCGTCAATAATGCGAAAAACCAGGTATCAATCGTAGGAAAATGAAGAGAAAACGACTGGGAAATAACACCACCAAGACTATTTTAATGTCGGACGGGAAAATGAGTGGAAATTAGCTGGAGGGAGAAAATTGTTTCATTCGCAAATTTGATTTCGAAGTTAGAGGAATTTTCAACCACCTACCATTTCCACAATTGTCCACCGATTTTCAATCTGATGATGGATTTGAAAAGCTCATTCTATTTGCTATAATTTTTGTCATAGATGAAAAATTTGTAGGAGCATCGCTAGTGGCGCTACTATCGCTATTTCTAAAGTCTAGCACTTCTCCAATGACAAGATTTAGAAAATGCGCTGCTAGCGCCACTTGCGGTGCTCCTATGAACTTTTTGTCTATGATAAAAGTTATAGCAAATTAAATGAACTTTCCAATTCCGTCGTCAGATTGAAAATCGGTTGAGAATTGTGGAAATGGTAGATGTTGGAATTCCTTTAATTCCTTTATGAGTTAAAATTAACCCTATTTGGTGTTAATTTTACCCCCATTTACCCTCTTTTCTCTCCATCGTGTCGGTAGAAACAAAGCATTTCGGCTCCTGCGAGGGTCATTTGGGTGTTTTTCTTTTGAAGCTCTCTCTCTCTCCTCAAATGGGGTGCTTCATGTGCAAAATTCGACGCTCCCCCTCCCCCACCCCCACACACCCTCGAGGGCGAGTTCGGTGTGTGCAGATGATAGTCAAATAGGGGAAGGACATGTAAGAATATCGTCGATGGACAAACACCGAGTCCCGAAAGGGCGAGCGTTTGGGGTGGGGGGCGGCAGGATGCTGTTCTGTTGTTAACCGAGTGAGAGAGAGAGTGAGTGTTGAGTTATGAAAACGACATGAAAAACATTGGAGTATTTTTGATGAAAAATAAACACCACCAAAATTAAGGACTCTCTTCTCCCTCGGACCAAAGAAAAAACACCCTTGAGGGGTTCGAGTAGTCGTCGGACAGTCGCCATGTGGTCGGTTATTTCCCCCGGAGGGAGGGGGATGTGAGGAGGGGAAAACAAGTATTGATATAGGGCTAAAATTTACCCACAAGAAATCTTACTCTATAATTATTAGGCTTTCCCATAAAATTATGGCAATATGTGATTTCCCATAAAAGAAAATTTATAGATTTTTCCTATAAAAGTGTGCTAAAATGAACTGCGCCCCCTCTTGACTAGCTCAGTCATCAATTTAAGTCCGGCATTTGCACATTTTCTGGAGGTGAAAATGTGTTTTTTCGGGTGAGAATCTACTCTCTTTTTTTGTGCCTTTGCATCTTCCCCTATCATGGAGAGATTCTCAACCCTCCGCCCCCGCCCGGCCAAACCAACCCGTACAATTTTCCGGGGCGTATATCGGAGTGCGAAAAGCGGCCCAGGGAGAACTTGTTTAGATTTCTGGCGTGTTGGGTAATGTTTAGTTTGCCGGAACAAAGAAAACAGGCGCCTGTTTATTTTGCTTGAAACACAGAATCAGCACCGCCAGAGAATTTCCACCACCAGATGGAGATGGGGGGGGGGAGAGACAGAGGAGTTCTTCCCTTTTTCCAAGTACCCCCTCCCCCCTACTCTAAGTTTATCCCTCATTTTGAACCTTTGTTACGAAGGATTTCTACTTTTGTGGTAAATTTTATAGCAAATGATGGATTTTTTCTAGGATTTTCCTAGAAAATCTGGAAATTTCCTATAAAAAATGTCCTGAATGAGTCGAAATTTAAAAATTATAACTGTTATTATCAACTCTTTCCTACTTAAATACACACAAGACTGTATTTTCTAAACCCCCACGCCCACACCCCCTGATGGATGAGGCAAGCTTCCCCCTCCCCCACTCACCGAGAGAATGTTGCTCTTGTGTTGCTAAATAAACACACAAGAAAATATTAAAAGCATCGCCCAAAATCTCTCTCACCCCTTCAATTGTTTTCCCTCGCGCGCACTTTCCGGGTGATCCGGGGGGTGGGGGGTGTTTGAATTGCCTATATATGGACGAGGCAAGAATGTGGAAAATTATTGTTAATTCGCGAAAGGGGGCGAGGCGCGCACAATAACAAAAAGTTGATGATGAAAAAACCCCTTACCAATCCTTCAATTCTCCACCGATTTTTGAAATTCTAACGGTTTTGAAAAGCTGACTTAATTTGCTACAACTCTCGTCATGGGGTAAAAGTTTGTAGGAGCACCGCAAGTGGCGCTGCCAGTGCATTTTCTAAACTTTTCTCTTTGGAGAAGTGCCAAGACTTTAGAAAAATGCAATAGTAGCGCCACTTGCGGTGATCCTACGAACTTTTTACTTATGACAAAAGTTGTAGGAAATAGAATGAGCTTTCCAAATCCGTCGACAGATTGGAAATCGGCGGACAATTGTGTAAATGGTAGGTGGTTGAATTCACACCCTCACATTCAAACAGTGCTGCCAATCCTGAAAGACAGAGAGTTTCTCCCTCTTTTTTGTCACTGTCTCTGGTTTAGCCCCCCCCCTTCCCTGAAAAATCCACCAACAATAATTAGAAGAAGGTGGAAAATTGCCAATATAAGAAATAACGCGCTTCTAAGAAAAAGAAAAGAAAAAAAAGAGAGAGAAGCAAGAAAAACCATCACAATAGGGGAGTTGATTCAATGAATTGAGATTCACAAGCTGATGTCTGAATTCTGAAAAAAAGGTGGGAGGGGGCAGAGAGGGGGAATGGGCCAATGGGGCTCATATATCTCTAATAAGAAAATCTAATCCAAATTTGTTATAAAACTCATGATAGTTGCGATAAAAATTGTTAAGAAATTCCTTTTCATTTTTTATTTACTAATTTTTTAAGTAATAATGCTCAACAGTCTAAATATAGTCACCCCTTGGTGAAGGAGAACCTTCCGCCCCACCCCCCTCCATAACTCGCCCCCCCCCCCAAAATCAAATGTATTAAGTTTCAAGGCGTCTCTGTGGTCTGCTAGGGGGAAGGGGCAAGGGGGATGGGGAGAAAAAGAAAGAGATGAGATGTATGTAATTAGAAATGAAGCTTATAACACAAGGTGTGACCTGCTAAATGTCTTCTCTTTCACCATTTTTTTTCCTTCTTCCTTTTACTCCCCCTTCGCCACCCCCCACCCACCGCCAACTTCAACTTAATTCCACTTGAGAGTCTTCTCACAGTTACCTTCAGCGAATAATTCAATTTTCAAACAAATCCACCACCAGATGTTTAAGGGACAAAATGGAAAAGACAGGGACAAGAGACAGAAGAGGAAATATGAAGAATTAACGGCTTTTTGTTCAAAAGTATTAAGATATTTATAGCAAAATCCCTTATCTGGAAACTTCAAACACCTGTCAATCCGGCAATTGTTAAGCGATTGGCGATCTGTTGACGGATTTGGAAAGATCAATTCATGAGCTATAACTTTTGTTTTGGGGTGAAAAGTTTGTAGGATAGCCGCAAGTGGCGCTTCCAGCGCTCTTTTTCAAGTCTAGCACAAGATTTAACAAAATACGCTGCCAGCGCCACTTGCGGTGCTATTAGGAACTTTTGCTACATAACAAAAATTTTAGCAAACTAAATGAACTTTCCAAATCCGTCGACAGACTGAAAAAATCCGTATAGGCTCAACCCTGATTTAAGTTGATAAAAATTTTTTGCCATTTGTTCTTTTTTTGAAAAATTCCGTTAATATAATTACTCTCTCGCTCTTTCGCTCTCTCGCTCTCTCCCTTGTATGAGAAGTGTCTGGATAAATAATCACATAATGTTTCAAACATGAGAGACCATTTGGTTTGGGGGAATGGGTGGGTGTGAAAACGGCCACCCCCCGCCCCCTTTTCGGTGATTGTGTCACCCCCATTTTCTCGTCGCTTTTCGCCTATTTAGTCTCTCCCTTGAGTCCGGACAATGCTAAATGATGTAATTCTGAAGCAAACAAAGTGCACACGTTATCACTTCAGAAGCTCTTCCCTCTCTCTTCTCGGACCAAAGCGAGAGCCTGGTCAGATGGGGAGGAAACTGGTGAAAATGACTGGAATCTAACCATATTCTATGCTGGGGGTTGGGAAAAAGGGGGAAAAAAGAGGAAGAAAAGGATTTAACAAATAGTCAAATTTGATCTCAATCTGACTTTCTTCCAAGACACGCAGATTCGACCTTTTGAAAAGGTAAAAGGCAGCAACAAAAAAAAGACACGGAAACGAAAAATGAGCCTGAAAGTAGGCAAAAGGGAGAGAGAGAGAGAAAGGAGGAAAAATGCGGTCCCCTTCGTTGATGAATTGATGCTTGTCGTTTATGCGTGAAGCAAGCGAAATGGGGAGAGGGGGTAGAGAGGGGAGAGAAAACAATTCCCAACAACATAAATGTGCATTCCTCGGGGCTGAGTTGGCCCAACAAACTGACCATCAAAGCTCTTTCTCTCTCTCTGGACATTCAGCAAATAAAAGCAAGTATCGAGAGATATCGCCTTTCGATACAAAACAGCAGCAAAAATAGACACACATTTTGTGGGTTTCCGTGAATTTTCACACATATTGATAGTGTAGGAAGAGTATTTTGCCATAAAATTGACAAAGTTAAGGTTACATTTAGGTTATTTTCCCAACTATTAAATATAATTGTCTACTATTGCTACATTTCTTAACCGATTTTCAATCTCCTAACGATTTTGGAAAGCTCATAGAATTTGCTAAAACTTTTCTTATTATGGTCATGTTCGTGGGAGCACCGCAAGTGGCGCTACCAACGCATTTTGTAACTCCTTATAATGATAGATATAGCAAGGGTTTGAAAATGCGCTGCCAGCGCCACTTGCGGTGCTCCCACGAACATGACCATAATAAGAAAAGTTTTAGCAAATTCTATGAGTTTTCCAAAACCGTTAGAAGATGTAGAATTATATTTATAGTTAGATTTTTATACTTGGGAAAATAACCTCAAAAACTGAGATAATCATTGTCTTTAAGCGAATCCTGCCTACTTTTAGGGGTTTGACGTTTTTTCTCTCTCTCTCCCCCCCCTCTTTTGCTGGAGCAAGGAGAGGGTGGTGGGGGGAGAGGACAGAGTCCAATGCTTTTCTGGTGGCTTTATATGATAAAATCTTTTGTGCTGACACGGCATCAGGCGTGAACAAAGACCAATATATGATGATGCACAGGGATTCCCTTAGACATGGAGTTGAGAAAAAAGTGGGGGGGAGGGGAGGCTGAGAGAATAAACTACTTGAAGGGGGGAACACAGAATCCACCGCAAAAATCCATCAAATGGCCTGAAAGACCATTTAAATAATTATGAAACTGGATTTTTGTTAGTAGGTTTATTTTTTAGTGGTTGAATTGAATTTTTTTGCGCGCGCAAAGGCAAAAGATCCAATAAAAGTCAAGATTTATTTGTTTTTTTTTTTTGGGGGAAGAGAGAGGGAGGAAAAGTCGATTTGGGGGAAATGGAAAAGCCTGTGACACGTTTTTTTTTCTTTTCTTCTCTCCACTTCGACTGTTTTGGACACATTTGTGCACTTCACCATCTGTCACCACGAGGTGAAAATATGCTCAGATAAACAGAAGAATATTATTAGAAAAAAAAAATCGTTTGGATAGGCGAGAGTAGGGGATGGATGTGTAGGTTATAAAGAAAAGCGATAAAGTCAGCAATTTCCCTGTCAATAAATAGTTTTACCACCGCGCGGTGACTTCTTTCTGACCAATTGGCGACTTAAAGTAGGCAAATTATGGAATTTGCTATAAAAATCTATGAATTTCCTCTAAAAATTCCCGCAAATAACCAATAATGACTGAAATATGACTTGTGGAGAGGCTTGAGAGTGAAAATTGTGTGAGAAAATTCCCTCTTATTCCGATATTCAATCATAACAAATTTCGCCATAATAACAGCTTAAAAGTTTTTTCCTTCCCCCCACTCCCCAAATATCAATCTATATAATAAAATGGGATCTATCTACTCTTTGCTGTAACAAATTTAATTCCGGATGAAGCTCATCAGAGCCTCTTTGATTCGGTCCCTAACAAAAAGAAAGAAGAAGAAAAAAACAGGTGAGGTGAGCAAAAAAGAAAAACAACTTGAGGTGTGAGTTGTTAGAATTGCTCGCCTTTTCCTTTTTGCCTGTCATTATTTTCCACGGAATTTCCTTTCGCGTAACTCCGCGAATTTCCTTCTCTTTTTCTCCCTGTAATCTTTTTCTATATACTGATGAATCCTCCCCCCCCCACTCCAACCTTCTAAAGTGCGAACTGTATAATCCGGGAGAAGCGCCCCCCGTCCCGCCCACAATCAATGAAATTTGACAGTTGAAATTAATAATAAAGAGGCGGATTAATTGGATGGGAAAGGTTGTCCTCGAGACGCGATTTTTTTTTCATCTCATCTTCTTCGAAAGATAAACTTTTGACTTTTCTGATGAATATTCATTGTTTCTTTGGCACACAGCATTAATTGGAGCGGAGGTGGGAGTGTAACAGGGGGATTTTTCATCTTTGAGGTTATTTTCCCAAATATAAAAATCTAACTAGAAATATAATTTTCTACTACGGCTACATTTCTCAACCGATTTTCAATCTTCTAACGGTTTTCTAAAGCTCATGTAATTTACTAAAACTTTTCTTATAACGATCATGTTCGTGGGAGCACCGCAAGTGGCGCTACCAACGCATTTTGTTTAATCTTGTGCGCTAGACTTTAGAAAATGCTCTCGTAGCGCCACTTGCGGTGCTCCCACGAAAGTGACCATAATAAGTAAAGTTTTAGCGCATGAAATGAGCTTTCCAAAACCGTTAGAAGATTGAAAATCGGTTGATAATTGACAAATTGGGAGATTATTAAAGAGGGATATATTGTTGTGAGACTCACCTGATCAGGTGAGGTCAAACGTTGCTCACTTTTGACCTCCATGGCCGTCCTTTTAGATGATGTGGACAAATTAATTGCTCCATCATCGTTTATCTCCTCGTCCATCGTGTCATCCTGGCGAGAAGAGAAAATGATTAGAGAGAGAGAGAGAGAGAGAAAATGGTTTTAATTGGTTAAATTCCAGTCATTTTCCAGTCAAGTTACATTTCCCCTTTCCCCATTTATATGTTATTCCTGTTGTTTTCCGCGG
Source organism: Phlebotomus perniciosus (assembly GCA_918844115.2). Lineage (NCBI taxonomy): Eukaryota > Metazoa > Arthropoda > Insecta > Diptera > Psychodidae > Phlebotomus > Phlebotomus perniciosus. Next base: position 34,378 of record CAKKOB020000174.1, on the reverse strand, counting down.
GAAATTCAAATTGACAGCTCTCGTTCCCCCGCTTTCCGCCCCCCCCGCCACGCCCAGTTAAACGTAAAGAGCGGGATGAAGTCAATAGAGTTATGACTCTTCAATTGGTTTGGAGCAACTATTTGTGCCTCTTGTGTCTATAAATTTGTTTGCAATTATGACAAATATTTGCATTTCAATCTGGTCGCTATATTGTCGATTTTGTGCGCCGATTCGGGTTGAGATTCTCTCCACAATTGCTATGTCCCCCCCTCCTCCCACCCACCCGCCTCGTCGAACCTTGTCAATTCCGCCATACAGTGAATTTCACATAAACATTTAATGGATTTCCTTTCGTGAACAAATACCATTAGTTGGCTTTTCGATATATCGTCAGTTGGCCAGGCTTTTTGGTATGGCCCACAGAATGGGTGACTTTTTTTCTACTCGCACTCCTCGCATCCATCAGGTCTCTCCTCTTTTCTCCAACCCCGAAAACAAAGGAGATGCTTCTCTAAATAATCTGAAGATAGGGTTTTTTTTATAGGGAGTTTTAAATGCCTTCTAACGTTTTTAAACCGGCTTAAAATGCGTTTAAAACGCTTCTTAACGGTAAAAGAATGAGTTTAAAACAATATGACTAAATCCTGACGTAATGGTGACCCATATATTCTCCCAAAGGGATTCTTTTCCCCCACCTCCCGTTTCTTTTCAAATCAAATCGAATCAATCGAATGAAATCCCCCGGCGATTGGACAATTTATTCATTTGTCCAGGAGCTGAGAGATCTGATTTATTTTACACTTCATTTTATCTATTTCTTATCTCTTTTTTTCGTTGTTGTTATTATGCAAAAAAAAAGAGAAGAATTTGCCATAAGAAAACCCTCAATTTCTGAAGGCGGCGCGTGAAGAAAACTCATGAATTTTATGAATTCAATGCACATTCGACTTCTTCTCTCTTTCGGTCCCTTTTCCACGCGAAAGGAGCCACAAAACAGGGAGAAAATCAGAAGTGTGACCAAATTTTAATATCAAATCTCAAATCTAAACCAATCCCACCCCCTTCCCCACCCACTTGACGCGCGCTCGAGGGGCGGAAAAGTGGAAAATTCACAGTCAGTGGGATTTTTTTCAGTTAATTTTCAGTGTAAAAGTAACGGATTTTTTATGGCATGTGCGAGATTTTTATGGCAAGTTCTTTTTTTTTTATAGCAAGTCACCTAATTCTTCCTTTCTCTTACTCTCTATCTTTCAAAGAAATTCTATTTGGAATCTTTGTATAGTAAGATTTTCCAGCCCCTGATCGACTTCTCATGCAGATTTTGATTGGGCGAGAGGGTGGGGGGTTCATCTCCCCAGCGTCTTTCTCAATCTCACCTCAAGGTGTCGTGTCTGTCTTCCCTCTTCTTTCAGGGAATCTTCCCCCTCCTCCCACTTTCTCTCTCTCTAAGGCAGAGAATTTAGGGAGAAGGAGATAAATATTGGCAGCACACCTTTTTTTAGCTCCCACCACCCCCTACCCTCCCCTTCCCGTTTGGGAAACTTTTCTCTCTCCTGGATTGTTCAATTTCTTGCGCGCGGGGGAAGGGAGAGTGAGTTGATTTTTAGGGATATAGAAGAATATTGCGATGAGGGTTGAATCCGAGATAAATAATATTGAAAGTCAAGGCAGAGAAGAAGAAGAAGTGCAAAAAATAGAGAGAGAGAGGGGAGAGAGTCCAAACACACTCAATAAACTCACTTTTCTTGCGACCTTTTTTCTTCTTCTTACACTTCCTCTTATTGTTATTGTTTTCTTCTAAGAGGAGGTGCCACGAAAAAGTATAAAACACTAAATAGAAAGATTGAAGACAAAATGCGAGCGCGCTCAAAAAAACAACCCGTGGACAGTCCATATTGTTAACCTAGGGATCGGGATGATGGAATTAATTTTATTGACTCACCTCTGTTGCGCGGATTTTTTTTATCATGGCGCGCGCTTTTCAACAGGATAAATTACAGTATACATATGGAGGGATAAGAGGAAAGGATAGTGAGAGAGAGGCGCACTCTAACGACATGATTGATGTAAACAAACTCGTTAGTTGGCGGCGCGTGCTTTTCCGCGGACAAGGGACGCACCGCTACAGTCCACGTGATGTACCCGCTACCAATTGCACAATTCCCAACCGATTGTCAATCTGTTGACGGATTTGGAAAGGTCATTGAATTAGCTACAACTTTTGTCATATATGAAAAGTTTGTAGGAGCACCGCAAGTGGTGCTACTGGCGCTATTTCCAAAGTCTTGTACTTTAGCTGTTTTGCAAGATTAATCAAAATGCGCTGCCAGCGCCACTTGCGGTGCTCCTACAAACTTTAGACCTATCACAAAAGTTTTTGCAAATTGAGTGGGCTTTCTAAAACCGTTGGAATTTTGAAGATCGTTTGGGAATTGTAGCATTGCGAGCCTATACCTAGATGAAACAATCAAATAACCATAATACAACAATCATTCCCTTGAGAGTTGAATATTCCGGTTAAAAATTGTTCAAATAAATCCCAAATTGACAATCAAAATTGACAATTATTGTTGATTTCAAATGTTAACATTCGTTATTTTCTTTGTTTCTCGGAGCTGCATTTTTTTCTACCCACCACAAAGAAAAACCTCACATTGTCTTGTAACGTGTATCATTTTTTTTTTTGGTTTCTTTTTCTTCCCTGAGAAGATGACGGAAAAGCTATCCGTCGCATCTGTGGTGGGTGAAAATTTTTCCGTGGGGGGCGGAGTTTTCGATTTGACGGCGCAAAAGCTCTTTCGCCTGGCTAAAGCTTCTTCTCTCGCTCTCGCGTGGGAAAAGCTCTCTCACAGGCCAAGAGTGGGTTTGTCTTTTCTGGCGGAAGGCGAGGAAGAAAAGGGCATTTGGAAAATTGCATGTGTTGGGATTCTCAAATATACACTTTTTCCTTCGAATAAATAGCGATACAAATGAGAGAGAGACACGCCTTCTTGGAAGGATCTCCTTTTTTTTTGCATAAAACAATACATATACCTTATATAACAATTTAGGGGACAAATCATATAATTTATTCCCAACATCCAGACAATTTTTCCACCTTCCCCGCCTTCAAAAATATTCTGGACAAATTTTCTAGACAGTTTCTGGACTTTTCAGAACTTCTAACCTAACTTTTAAGCAACTCTCACCTTTATCAGTTGCGAATGATCGTAGTTAGGATCGATATTCTCCACGAATTTCGCCGTCGCCCTCACGACATCCACCGTCTTGAGTCGTCTATTGTGGCTGATGTAGTTGTGAACACCCTTCGTGAATCGGGCGTGACCGTTACGTATCCAACACTCTTGGGCTGAACTGCACAGATTATCACCGAGATGGCTCTGAAAAGAAAAAAAAAAGGAAATTTAAGTCGAAATAAATGGCATGCCAGTTGTCTGTTTCGCGCTGGTAACCCCATTTGTCCCAAATACAATTGAGGTTATGTTAGCTTTGCCTACAACGATTATATATGATGTGTTCGTTGAGATTCAAATGAGGTGTTTGGAATTTTTGAAGTAGCAGATAGAGGAGTATCTATTCTCTGCCAGCCGCAAGTCCTTGATGTGATTAGGGCCGTCAGGGGGTGACGACGAGTGGGTGGATGGGGTGGATTTGTATCGAAATGCTGATGTAGGCTCAACATGTCCTCCCCCCTCCTCTTTTCTCGGAGTCGAAAGTGTCTGATGGGATAGAATTTAGCCCCCTCCCATACCAATTTGTAGGTTAGAACATCTCTGGACAGAGAGAGAGCAAGAAATAGTCAATTTCCACTAGTATTTATTGCCTTGTTTTCGTATCAGCGCCATTACAAATTGATGATGTCACGTCGTAAGGAAGATAGATGCAAAGACACTTGGAATGTGTCTGCGGCGACCCCCCTTGTGACTGCTCTCTCATATCACTTTTTGCCTAACACTCGGGCGTGAGGGTGAGGGGTGGATTCTCTCCCCTTGAAAAGGGGAGGAGAAACTCCTTTTTGTGCCCAGGAGAGAGACAATTAATCGTTTTGTATCGCTTATATTTTCCCTGGGTTTTTTACTCTTTTTGCAAATCAAATTAATCATCACAAGTGCAACATATTTTACTCTTTTGTATTCGGAATTGTTACCCGATTGCCAAACTGTTGGCGGATTTGGAAAGGTCTTTCAAAGAGCTACAACTTCTGCCATAGAGTAAAAGTTCGTAGGACCACCACAAGTGGCGCTGGCAGCGCATTTTCTTAAATCTCTCAAACAGCTAAAGTGGCAAGACTTTAGAAAGAGCACTGTCAGCACCACTAGCGGTACTCCTACGAACTTTTCACCTATGATAAAAGTTGTAGCTCATAAAATGATCTTTCCAAATCCGTCAACAGATTGACAATCGGTTGAAAATTGTCGAATTGTCAAGTGTCTAAATGTTCCTCATACAAGGTGTATGGACCTCTTTGGAAAAATCTATTTCCCCCTTTGATTGTTGCCCCAAATGTTACCCAGAGAGCAGCGAGTGAGAGTGTGAAACACACACACTGTGAATTTTCCGGTGGGGAAGGGGTGGGGAGTGCTTGTCGGCGGCAGTTGAGAATGAGGGTTGTTGTGGGCTGCAATTAAATCTTGCTGAAATGGATTAATAAAACAATTATTTTGTATGGGTGTTTTTGTTTCAGGGAAAAACACTTTTGTCGCTTCTCCTCCCCCCCCCCTCCCACACACTTTTCCCTTCCCGGATTTCGCCCCATTTTGCCGGGAAAATGCTAATTCGTCTTTCCCTTTTTCACTCCTTCTGGTTAATTTGAACGAATGTTGCGTTTTAGTGTATCTGCATTTTTGCTGATAAAGATTATTTGCTTATAAATATAATGAAAACCTATTTAGAATTTTTTTTTATTGTATAGTCATTCTGACCAAATAATGACTCTCTAACAATCCTCCCTATAGACATTTTCAGTTGCAAAAGGCTCAATTTTTTCCACACCTTGAACCTCAATCTCTCCTGGAGCTAATCCACCCTCAATTGAGGGTGCAAATAATGCAATAAAATCACTTAATCCACTTCATAACACCAAAACAGCTCCCTCATGTCCGTCTCCTGCAGGTAAGGAGGCGAGAGAGAGAGAGAGTGAAAGGGAGGCAAGAAAAAAAGGTCATATAATAAATTGTTCGTCATTTCTCAACACAAAATACAGAGAGAGAGTGGAAAAGAAGATGAAATTGAGAAAATAAATGAGGGAGAAGGGACTTTGCAGACTGTTCATACCTTTCAGAGTCAAGATTAACACTTCACGCGTTGAAAAAAGGTCCATACACTTAGTATAAGATTTAAGGTACTTGTCAATTCGACAATTTTAAACCGCTTCTTAATCTGTTGACGGATTCGGAAAGGGCACTTCACGAGCTACAACTTTTGTCATATGTGAAAAATTTCTAGGATGACCGCAAATGGCGCTGTAAGCGCTATTTCTGAAGTCTAGCACAAGATTTAGAGCAAAATGCGCTGCCAGCGCCACTTGTGGTGCTCCTACGAACTTTTATTACATTATAAAAATTGTAGCTCATGATAAGACCTTTCCAAATCCGTTAACAAATTGAAAATCGGTTGAGAATTGCCGGATTGGCAGGTGTTTGAAGTTATCCTTCCATATGGAAAACCCGTTAAAATTTAAAGTTTAAGTATTCTATAGAGTTCTTGTTGTTGCTTGTTTTGCATAAAACATCTTGTCTTCTGTCACCTTTTGCCAATTCAATCCCACAAGAAAATGTCTCCCTTTTTTAGGGCGGGGGAAAACGAGAAGCTGAATTGACGGCTATTGAGAGCTTCTCCTATTTATTGTTTAGCTTTTTTATGGAAGGGGAGGGGGACACATAAAAAAAATAGAAGAAAAAGAAAAATAAAAGAAAAGACCCGAAGCTGTCCTCAAGAATTGAACCGATTTCCATTGTGAAGATCTTTCTGTTGGCCATTTAAATGACTGCGACTGATTGATTAATTCTTTTGTTGTCTCCCAACCCCCCCCCCCACCCCAAAGAGAGAGGGAGAGAAAAACTCTAAAATTCAGACTTTCCCCCCAAGATGTCTTGGTGGGGTGAGAGGGGGCGCTTAAGAACAGAAAATGGAGAGCACCTTTTCGCGAGAAAAAATACTCTCTTCATTTTCGCATATAATCTTAGAAACCGTCATTGATTACATTGAAGCCGTCTTTGGGATGATATTTAACGGTGAAAAAAAAGAAAAAGAACAAAAAACCGAAGGGGAGAACGAAGTGCCTTGAGATAAAATATATAAATTAAACACTCGTGGCCTCAAAGTTCAAAGTCTTGAAGGGATGAGAGAGAGTCATTCAAATCCCTCTATAGATGTCTTAGGAACTCACCCTTGTGGCGCGGAGAGTGGATGTTATGGCTGAAACGCCGGTGAAATGCTTTAGGGGAATGCAAGATCAGGCTGGAGGGCTGTTCTCATCTTTAGAGCTCGATAGGAAGTCTCTTTTTTCCTTATCTTTTCTTAAGGAAACGGGGCTTCTATCTAATCGATTTCAAATAGTTTAACGGTTTTATTGTCACAACTGGCGTTCAATAATTACTATATATATGCCTAGATTTCCCCTATTGGACTTTCCCAGTCACCGCATCCGCCAACAAAAAGGAGGAAAAGCAAGAGGAAGAGGAAGGAAAAAAAGAAGGAAAATCCACTTGAATCCTCACACTCGCTCCCTCTCTATTTCTTCCACCCCCACCCCTAAAATTGACTATTGTGTATTGTAATGTCTTTTACTTTTCTTTCTTTCCTTTTTCCCCCCCCCTCACCATTGAGCCCGGCTCACCGGGAGATTTATAGAACAATTACCTATCGTTCAAACTCATGAGGAGAGAGATTTCCCCGCAGAAACTTAGCCCACTTGCGCGCCGTGAATTATGCTATCCGGCCGAGAGGGGGGATGGGGGCGCTGAATGCGTGCGTAATGAGATATTTATTTATCAATGCGGAAATTCAATGTTCAATGCGTGTTTGATTGGGAAGCTTAAGCCCAAATAGAAAGAGCGTCAACTAAGAAAAAACAAACATTATTTTGGAGAGGATTTTCTCAAAATAAGCATCAAAAGTTGCTTTTAAAACTCAGGATACTTAAATTTTTGAATTTTAACGGTTTTTCCATATGGGTTTAGGTTCATATACCCGTCAATCCTACAATTATTAGCCGATTCTCAAACTATTGACGGATTTGGAAAGGTCTTTTCATGAGCTGCAACTTTTGTCATAGATGAAAAGTTCGTATGAGTACCGTAAGTGGCGCTATCAACGCTATCCCGCATCTTCCAAATTTTCTCTCTCTCTCTCACTTATATCATCGCTCTTTTCCTCGAAATGTGTCGAAGGTATTTATATATAGTTTTCAATCTCCCTTGTCACTGGCATATGAACAAATTTTAATGTGTCGGGTGAGGGGAGAGGGGGTGGGGATGAGAGACAAAAAGCAAATCTCAGAGAGAACCCCCAAAAGTAGCCTCTATACCCAATGACAGAAAGATAATCATCATCTATTTGGTTTCTAGAGCGCCTTTTTTCCTCCGCCCCAAAACTCTGGGCCCCCCCCCCCTGAATGTCGGCAAAATGTGTGAAATATGTCAAAAGTGGGCGAATGGGTGGGGGGAGGGGGTGGAAGAGGATTTAGACGGCAGAGAAATGTGGGTTTGTCGTAATCCTCGTATCTCGAGACTCTCTCTCTCTCTCTGTGTTCGACCTTCCCCCCTTCCCCTTGAGTGTGTGTGTGTGAGAGAGTGGGGAAGGGGGTCAGAAATTGAGCTGAGGCCACATTCAATCAAGATAGGAGGAAAGGATGTTAAGTATTGGCATTTGAAACACCCACAAGATATTCAAAATCTTCCCTGTTTTACATGACTCTTCCCCCACTTCTTCACTTTCTACTTGTTTCCAAAGGGATTGAAAGCCAGGTCTTATGACTCTCACGAACGAAGAAGACATTCATAAATTAATAATGATATTCTGTTAGGAAAGTTAAGGGAGGGGGGAAATACAATTTCTAACCTCACATTTTTATTATGTCACTTGTCAATCTTAAAATTTTTCACCGATTCTCAATCTGTTGACGGATTTGGAAAGGTCATTTCATGAGCTAAAATTTTTGTTAAATAGTAAAAGTTTGTAGGATCACCGCAAGTGGCGCTACCAGCGCTATATCTTAAGTCTAGCACAATATTTAACAAAAATGCGCCACCAGCGCCACTTGTGGTGCTCCTACAAACTTTTCACTCATAACAAAAGTTATAGCTCTTGAAATAACCTTTCCAAATCCGTTAATAGTTTGTCAATCGGTTGAGAATTGGCGGATTGGCAGGTGTTTAAAATCTTATACAAAGTGTATGGACCTCTTTAGTTGAATTTGAGATTCTCCCTCTGCTGTAACTGCCCCGGGGGGCCCGCTCCCCCCACCCTCTTTTCCTTGAGTAAGGGGGGAAAACACATACTTTATGCATCAATAAATAATGAAAATGGGATTTTCCGCGTGGCGCGCGAAGGACTCTCTCTGCCGGCAAAATAATAATTATATAAATAATGTGGTGTTGTTTCTTCTTCAATCTCAATTCTTATATTTATTTGGGGGCGGCCGTATAACGGTGAATTTTTCTCCCGTGTGCGTTTTTCTTTTTTTTTGGTTTGGTTTGAACCGAAGAACGGCTAATTTGCATAAAAAAATTCAAATATTTAATATTTATTCAGTGAATTTTTGCTTTTCTTTTGTGATTTCTTCATGATTTTTTTTCCTTTTCTTTTCTTTCTCCCTTTCCCCTCCTTTCCGGGCTCTCCTCTCCCTTCATCAGGGAGATTGTGCTTGGGATTTTCACGATTTCCCTTAAATTTCTGTGGAATGGGGGGACACAGTGAAACAATATACAATTATTTTATCGATGGTTTGAGTCCCGATTTCTTGGATTTCTCTCCCACTTTGCAATTTCCATTGACGTGCGGGGGAGGAGGTGGGGGGGGGTAAGAAAAAAAACGTTCACCGCAAGAAAATGAAGAGAGAGAGAGAGCGAGATTATTGTCTGTTTCACCCCCTTTCTATATATACTTCGCGTCTCTTTCTTATTACTGATTAAGACAAACGCGCGAGACTCTCGCGATTGATATTTATTTATGATAATAGACTTTATACCACTTTGTGTCTGGCGCATTGCCTGTATTTGAGGCGCTCTCTATCTTCTCCTCCCCATTCAATTGCATAAATGCAGGAGTATTAATTGCAGCTGAATCCTTTTGGGACTTTTTATCCTGCCTCCCCCCCCCATAACCTCCTTTTTGTCATCTTTTATATTCATTTTAATATTTTAAGGATCTTTTTATTACATTCGGGTTTCGAGCTCTCTCTTTCTTTTGCAGGAAATTGTCTATTGTCGCATTTAGTGGGGGACGGGGGGCAATTTAAATAACAATAGAGGAACTTGTGGCACTTTTTTTCCTTCCCAGCCCATTATACTTCAGTCCAGACACAATATCTCTTTCTTGCCTTTACGGTTTCGCCGCCGACCGCCCCCTTTTTTTTCCTACACAGACCGCCAAAGTCCACCTTACTAAATGGGGGTCTCTCTGTGTGGCAAATCCTCAGGATAATTCTCCAATTAGTAGAGCATCTTTTTCCCCATAATATTATATACAAGGGCAAAAAAAAAGGTTATAACACTTACGAAAAAAAAAGAAAACAAAAAGACCTACTATTTCCACAATTCCCAACTGATTTTCAATCTGTTAAAGGATTTGGAAAGGTCATTTCATGAGCTAAAATTTTTGTTATATAGTAAAAGTTCGTAGGATCACCGCAAGTGGCGCTACCAGTGCTATATCTTAAGTCTAGCACAATATTTAACAAAAATGCGCCACCAGCGCCACTTGCGGTGCTCCTACAAACTTTTACTACATAATTTAAATTGTATCTCATGAAATGACCTTTTCAAATCCGTTATCAGATTGGGAATCGGTCGACAATTGTCCAAATAGACAGGTGTTAAAAGTCAAAAACTAAGAAAAAAAACTTCTAATTCCCTTCGATTTTCACCAAATCAATCGTCAACTGGGAAATTGTCGGGCTTTTTCCTTCATGAATTGCCACCCGGCAAGGGGTGGAATGGATGGAGGGGGGGGGGATGGAAAGATGTTTGTCGAAGAGCTGGGCGCGCAAACATCATCATCTCGGCCCCAACATGAAGTTTTCTCGGGTGAATGTCTTTTGAGCTTCGAGGCAATATTGGTGTTTTGTGCGATTAGGTAAAGAAAGTTTGACTACAAAAATCATTTCAATGCCTCATCCCACTACCCCAGCGCCATCTAATAAAGTGGCGGCAGCCTCCCTCCAGCCTGAAAAATTCCTATACTCTTTCTTCGCAAAAGGCAGAAGAGGACTTTAAATGATGCTGTAAAACAACCAAAGAACGATTAGTACGGAAGAGTAAGAAGAAACACTTTTGAAATTGCCTAAAGGCGGGCGCACGACTTCCTTTTTTTTCACTCTATCTCTTTCTTGCTGGTTGTAACAAAATGTTTCTATACTAAACAGTTTTGCGGAGAGTCGTTTTATGGGAGGGGGTAGATGGTTAAAATTTGGTCACTATGAGGTCTTTAAGAGGTAAAAAGTTGTGTTATTTTTCTTGACAAAGTCACAATTGGGTCATTATGTGGTAATTCTTAGTCTCAGTCGGTTTTTCAAGTGCCAAAACTCATAAAAAGGGGTTTATCTGCGGGTCTTGGAAGCGAGAAAGTGATCTTAAATTTGTTTTGGCCGGGAGGGGGGAAAAGTAAAAGTACTTTCCCCTTGGAATGTGATGATAAAAAGGGCGTAGAGCCATGAAAAAGTGCGTGTTGGAAACAACAAAGTCAAATTAACATAATTATTTAGTGGAAATTGTATTTCAACCCTCCCCCTGCCCTTGCGGGAAAACTTCTTTTGCGGATGATTCGCCCTCTGGGAAAAGCAGAAAATCTCTCTCTCTGTCAGCCTCCTATGTTTTTTGGGGGATGGTATTTTCCGAATGGACGGATAAATAGCTGACTCTCGTATATCCATCCACCACCCACTCCATGACGACCACCTCCCGACCACATTCCGACTCCACAACACACAATGCAAAATGTTGCTGGTGGACAATAATTGAAAAACTTTTCATCTCTCTCATTCTCCTTGGGAGAGAGGAAAGATTTTCCGCGGAAAAAGCTCAAATGTTTCGTATCATTTAATATGAATCAACCACCGAAATTAACATGTTTTTCCACCCAACCGTTTTATTACCACCCTCACCCTCCAACCGCTTTTCTAGCTTTTCCACACACACACACACACACAGTGGCGGAAAATGAGAATTTTCCGCTAAGGCGCGCGCAAAATACACCAGATAAAAACTGAGATAAGAAAAGCAGTTAAACAAAACTTAAAAAATAAAAACCCATTTTAGAATAGCGACAGCAGCGCCACTAGCCAGTGTGGTGGAGAACTGTAACATCTACAAGGTAACGTAGTTCTCATCTGGGCATTTCTTTAGAATTATCTGGTAGTAATTTGCCCCAAATAAGTTTGTGAGGTTATGTTAGCATTCAAATGCATTTTTTTTAATGTTTTTCGTGTTTTTTTTATGTTTTTCTTTAGGTCTTCAGGAACTGATTGGACTTCGCAGGATGATCCAGGATTTTGTCTTCAAGTCGCAGGCTGTGGACTTACTTTCCTGTAGGCTGGGCGCCTACAGGAAAAGCGGATAAGTACCTGCATGCAAAATTTTCAATGTAGACTCAACACGATTTTCTAGAAGCGGTTAACGGTGAAACGATTCTTTATTGAGTAGTTTTTTTTTTCTCTTCTTATTATACTTGGGTTAAATCCGCGCGTGAGATCTGAAGGAATTAATCCCTGTGATGTTGATTGGAAGGGGGGCGGCGGCAGCACTTGTCAGGGCAAAGAAGGCGGGGGGGGAGGGGAGCTTGACTGACGGAGGAGGCGCGCTGCTTCCATAAACCATAATTGCATTATCTATTCCGTATGATCAGCAATATTTAACTAATGCCGAGAGTGAGAGACTCTCCAAATTGCGGGGGGAGAATGAGATTTCACTCTGTGAATAATTCTTCTTAGTAGAGACTCTTTTTCTCCCCTTGATTTCTTCCCCTCTTGCGCTTCGCGCGGCTCAATTAATAAACAATGAGCCGCGCCAGAGGGCGAGAGGGATAAATCCCGCGAATCTTTCTTCATTTTTGAATTGATAAAAATGGATAGTAATACCGTTAGAATTTATTGTTTTTTTTTTAGAATTTGAATTTAGTCAAAATTGAACAAAATAGCCTGAATATTGGATAGAAACTTGTCCATAAGCTCTCAAAACTGATCCCCAACTCCATTTCCTTTGCAATTGTAAGTGATATGAGAAGAGAATGGAATATTGTTGGATGTTTGTGCATTTATTATTCATAATATAAATGCTAGAGAGAGAGAGAGAGAAGAAAACTTGTGAGTTTCCCTTTTGGAAAACCAACAAGTCAAAATTTCAACCCCTTCTTCTTCTTATTCGTCTCCTTATAAGAAAAGGAGAGAGACACAAGAGAGTATAGAATATCTTAAACACGTGTTTATTGTGATACAAACGTATCATGTGAGATTTCCGAGTGGGTAGTTGGGGGTGAGGGTTTTTCCGGGAATATATATATGTATAACTAATTTATATTTAAAACAAAAGTTTGAAGGCGCTCCATCTTTCGGAGGGAAACTCCTCGCCCGGAGAAATCTTATTATTTCAATCTTATTTGTGTCTCTTTCTTGATAGTATTAACACTACAATGAGCAATTGTCATCAAATATGCGATCATTTTCAATATGTCAATCGATTGATCGATGAATGAGTTAAATGTCCTTAACTTTCGCGGATCACGCGCTCGCGACAAATCGAAAGAAATGACTTTTCTCTCTCTCTCACTCCCAACAATAAAACACGATACCGAATTTGCCACAATTAATTAATTACCTTCTCAAACAAACTCTTAACCCATTCCCCCCGTCGACTCACACGGCTCATGGAACAACACAACAATCTTGTACACGCCAAGAGATCCTTTCCCTTGTTCGACTTCGAACTCCTCACAGTCCCCCCCCCCCACCACCATCCCCTGCTCGACATTGAGATGTCGTGTGTCGAGTAGAGACAGTAGCGGGAATTATGGGTTACACCGGGAAAAGATAGGAGGGAAAATCTAGCTAGAAGAATTGAAAAACACCTTGAATCAGTTTTTTTTGTCGATTTACCATCGAATCTTTGAGATTTCAATAGAATTTCCCGCGATTTCCAAAGCAAATCATAAAAGATTTCGAATTATTATAGATTTTAGTCAATTTTCAATGAAACTTTAGAATTTGCATGAAATATCAGCGATTTCCAGTGATTTTTATCGAATTATCATTTATTTCTCTTAAATCTCAGAAAATCAAGTGGAAAACTCATCTCAAATAGAATTATATTATGTCAGCTCTGCCCACGAAATTTGGTCTCGGATTACTTGAAATCTAAGTAATCTGAGTCCAAATTTCCCTATTTCTTCCATTATGGGCGAGAAAATAGTCGATCGTAGCGCCATTCTGTCAATTCTGGCCGCTTTAAGCTGTTTAAAAAGCGCGTTAAGAAAACCCATTTTAGTCCCCAAATGTGTGTTACTTGTGTGTCGATAATTTCCTGCACCGACGACCGCGCGTGAAGGTATGGAATTGCCTAAAATCAGGGGGTAGGGGCAGCCGGTTCAATTCCTGTTGAACAATGAAATATCATCGCCTCTGTTTGGTGTGGCGTCTGTTTTTAGGCAAACAAAAGGCGACCAAGTTTCTTGTGTTCGCCATACAAAATTCCTTCTTGACTCTCTCCCTCTCTCTCTCTCTCTCTCTCTTCCTGATAAACTTCTCCCATCCGCCCAAACCACCCACTTTCTTGAGACATCTACATATATATCCACAAGCAAAATATTCTGGGGATGATATTGCATCGAATGTACTCAACGGTTATATAGTTTTCCCCATGATAGGGGGACGGGAATTGGGTGGGGTGGGTGGTGGAGGGAGGGAAGTTTGCAAAAGCGGATTGTCTTTACTTGAATTTATGGTGATTGCTGGCTGTAAGAAGAAAATTCTCCCGGTTTTCCCGCCAAAGTCAGAGAGAGAAAGAGACGTTCTGGAATTTTAGAGGAGAATGTTGTTTCCAAGTATGGAAATTCCACGGGAAAGCATAACTTTTTTTCTGTGTTTTCTAAACATTTTATAAACACCTAAAATTTTCGAAACACCTGTGAGAAAATATTTAAGGCGATATCCCTTAAAAAAATATTCTCTCTCTCTCTGTCTTTCACATCTTACTATCCCATTTGGCGATTTAACGGTCGTCCCTTCATCGACAAAAAATATTGTTAATAGAAGATGAAGAGAAAAAATAAGAAAATAGGGAAAAACACTCGTGGGAAGGGGGGGGGGGATACGAAAAGCTGAACAAGTGACAAGAAGTTCAGTAAATCATGAAAATAGCTCTCATAAATATCCTTATGAAAAGCCCTTTTCCCGCACTTTTCCACATCCCCCACTTGTGTAGAAAAAAATGACTTTCCTTTCTCTCTTTTTTTATTCAATTTTCCCCGCTTTCTTCTCTCTTTCGCTCTCTCGCGTTAAAAAAAAGGAACAAGAAAACTTACATGCAAATGTGATATTATCATCTCAGGATTTTCTGCACCAAATGCAGGTGAGATTTTCCTCTCTCTCTCTCTCTTTCGCTATTTCCCGATAATCCAAAATCGTGGGTTGGACGCGTTTTATAAAACACTTCGAGTTTTATTTTGTATTTTCTCAAAAGAAAAAAATCAAAAAGGAGGAAGAAGAAGAAGAGGAAAAAAGCGGGCCAGCCCGGATCGGCGCGAAAAAGCTACTGATGAGGCAAAAGGCGGACATGGTTAGTTTTTCTCCCCTCCCTCCCCCCATCCATTGAGACGCCTCAGTCCGTTTCACTCACACCCTTGTTTACACAAACACACGCAAGACAGCCGAGCTGGTGCGGCAAAGGAAAAACTATAAGGTAGTTGGTGCAAAAGTAATTGCGGGTGATAAAAACAGAGGTTGAAGGGAAATTTTACCGGAAACTGTGTTAATTGATAGGAAAAGGTCAAGGCCTGGCGTTAATATACATTCTTAACGGTTTTTTAACAGCTTTAGAATGCGTTAAAAAGTAATTAAATGCGAATAAATGTAATTGACCCCACAAGGGATAAGCGGTTCTTGAAAATGAATGAATAAATGAAATGTAATTGAATGCGTTAAGATGCGTTAAAAGCATTTTTACACGATAAAAGATACGGACGTGTTTAGAATGCAATTTAATCGCAATTTAATGCGGTTGAACGCGATTTGATCAGGTTTTATGCATTAAGAAATTTTTATTTGTAATAAGCCGTTATTTTAGGCCATTAAAAAGTTGTTAGAATGCGTTTCAACGAAATTTCATCGCGATAAAGTACATTTCAAACTTCTCAAAACTTTTGCACCAACTGCTCATTGCAGGTCCATGTCTACTAGAATTATACTTAATGTCTCTCTCGCTCCCCCAAAAATCCACTGCGTGAAATCCATCCCTCTCACGCCGGACACCCGGTTACACAGAATCTCTCTTGATGACCGGCAGTTCGTCTTTTGCGGTTTTTTTGTGCAAAAAAAGTCGCGCACGCATAGATAGATCATAGATGAAAAATCGCGGCAAAAAGGGAAAAGATAGAGAAAGAGAAACAGAATGAAGAGAGAGAGAGAAAGAGAAGAAAAAAAGCGACATGAGAAACAAACAAGAGAGTATTTGGTATGAGGCACCAATAAATAAACACATCGACAAACAACACTATATGAGCGAAGGAGAGAAGTTAAAGCAAAAAAAAAGCATAAAGAGCGCCTCTATGATGTCAGAGACGGTTTGTGAGGTTTTCCTTTAGGAGTTTCTTTCACTCTCTTTGCGCGCTCAATTTTTTTTTAAGATATATACACCATAATGTCGAATTTACCACAGGGTGACCATGAATCACTTCGAATTTACTTTGAATTTACTTTAGATTTATAGAAGGCTTTTAGAAATAGCGCAGGTATGTAGCTCTTGGGGTGCTCCGACGAACTTTCACTCTATGAGAAAAGTTTTAGATTTTTCCAAGATCTTTCCAAAGGCGTTAAGAGATTGGAAATCGGTTAAGAATTATAGATTTGGTAGATGATTGAAGTTTAAGTTGTCGGCGACTTAAATATGACTGTTTTTAGCAACTTTATCGTTATGGATGTGTTTTTTCATAATATTAATGACCTTGACCCTATAATTTCTCATTATATTCCTGTCATTTGGATGGTAATAAGATGGTAATTTGTGGTAATTTGTCCACGAGAAATTGATCTCTTTGTCACCACCCTATGTTGATTTTCTCATTTGATTTTTCCCTCCTTGATCATCCATCGAGGTGATTTTTCCCGAATATCAAATCCCAAAAAAATATTACACACAAAAAAAAACCCCAACGAAATAATAACGAATTGAAAGAAGAAAAAAGTGAATATATAAGAGAGAGAGAGAATGAGAGGGAGAGAAGACACAGAAAATTGAAGAAGAAACTTTGAGGAAAGGCGAAGCAACACAAATGTGTGTTATATTAAAGTAAACATAACCATTTATAAATGTTAAAAGTAAATATCGTGTGTATAATTTGTTTTGTTTTCTGCCTGTTTATATTTATTTTTGCTTGGGTGTTTTTTCTACCCCCTCCGCGCGCCATCGCCGCCTCATCCATTTGCCTCCCCCTCTCCCTCTCATCCTCCTGGCGGAGTGAGAGAGAAAGAGAGAGAGAGAATATCTTCTTATAACGCATCACTATTTGGCGGTTGACAAAATTTCCACGTCCGCCGCTTTCCCCTCCCACCGACGCACCTCATGGAAAATCCACAATTGTTTATAGAGCACAAAGTGATGATGATGAAGAAG
Organism: Phlebotomus perniciosus; assembly: GCA_918844115.2. Taxonomy (NCBI): domain Eukaryota; kingdom Metazoa; phylum Arthropoda; class Insecta; order Diptera; family Psychodidae; genus Phlebotomus; species Phlebotomus perniciosus. The sequence goes on along the minus strand of CAKKOB020000174.1, from coordinate 17,357 downwards.
AAGAAGAAATAGGCAAAGGTGGGGGAGTCTTATAGGAGTTGTGATTCATTTTGAAGCCAAAGGTCGGTTTGATTTCATTTGGAAATATTTGATATTTCTATTGAAATTAAGTGATTTTTTTTCGAAAATCAAATCGATTTTTATTGTTAACTGATTTTAATTGAATAATTGCTGATTTCTGTTAAATCTTAGTGGTCTTATCTTTCAATCTGTCACAAACGGTCAAAGAACGGTTTGAACTAGTTTAAAATCCACAAAAAAAAAACATTAGGGAAAATCCTTGTTAAGATCCAAAGAATTGTACAAAGTGTGAAATGGAAGTTGTAATGATCGCATCTAAAAATATTCTCTCGTATTTGCTGCAAATGCGATATTAGAATTTTATAAAAATAAGTGATATTGTTTGTATTATGCGAGGCCGCGCAGGGAGGAACGGGGGGGGGGCGTTAGTCGATGTGAACATTTTAGCGGATGACGGCGCCATATATGTATATATGGCGTATGGTATGAGAAGCTCGAGCGAGATCGCGTCTCGATATTATGAAAAGTAAACCGGAAATTATATGATTTTTCTCGCCTTATAGTTTTCCACATCGCAATGTCTTTTCTTAATATTTACAAGATGAAGAAGAGGCATATAGGATGATTTTCCTCCTAATTGTATTATTTATCGAGAAATATCCGAGCCCCCTTTCCCCCCCTATTCGCGATCAAAAGTATTGAAGGTGCGGAAATTTTCTCTCTCTTTTCATTACTTGGGATTTTGGATATTAAGTAAAGTCACAGTGACGTAATTATGACTGGATGTTCCGCTTGGAAGAATGCATTCACAATGATATTTTACAACGGGAGCCCGGGCTGCAATGCTGAGATAAAGGTTTTTCCCGGGAAAATTGTCTGTGTGTGTGAGGGTGAGAGAAAAGAAAAGACCAAATTTATTTTCTCCAATTAATCGTCAATTAATGGGGAGGAGCAGGGGGGAAGGGATGAGATCAGGTGACTGGATGAGGGGAAATTTTTACCGCTTCACAAGATGTGAATAAAATTCACAGAAATATCCATTGAGGGTTACTCTTTTTTCTGACCACTTTATCGAAGGACTCCACTCGACTCAGGGACAAGTCAAGGGGAGGGGGGGGGATTTACTTTGATAAATCCCTTCAATGGACACGTGGCATTACCTTACGTTAGATATTATGTTTATTTATAAGTTAGTTATATATGATTTCGTTATCCATCTACTAATTCGACAATTCTCAATCGATTTTTTTTTTAAATTTTAACTTTCGGTGCTCCTACGAACTTTTCATCTATGATAAAAGATTTAGAGAATTTAATGTGCTTTTCAAAACCGTTAAGAGATTGAAAATTGATTGGGAATTCTACAATTGGCAGATGATTGAATTTTCCATGACTAATTTTTATTCATTTCAGCTGTTCCTGTCCCTCGAAGGGTTAATAATCCTTCAGGAGGTGAATCACCACGTGATGATTAGACGACGGTGCGAAAATCCCGAATGATGCGTTAAGGAAAAATTCGTGTTTTCTCTCTCTCTCTCCCCTTAAAATGGCCCGAGAAAAATGGACTCTCCGTGTGTGGACATGAGGGTGAGTGGAGGGGGCTCGTGTGTACGTTAGAGGGTTGAAAAAAAGTGTTTTTAGAAAGAGAGAGAGGGGGGGGTTGGATAAAGTGAAATTTATGCTTCCCAGATAGATTTAACCCACAATATTCAGCACAAATTTATATTCTCTCCACTTTTGAATTCACACCCGCATCCGTTCGAGAGCCACATCCTGTGGGGGAGGGGGTAGGGGTGGGGGGAGGCAAATCCCTTCTGAAGCCACTCAGTTGAGTCCGAATGTACGTATATGTATTTCGGTTTTGGACATTTATGAATTTTCTTAGGTCAAAACTCTCGGGCAAAAATTTATTTATCTCTCAACTCTCTCCCCGCTGCCCAGTATCATTTGCAGCAAAATAAGTCCATGAAAATTATTTTAGCTCCACCCCCCGCCCATATACCAAATTTTGGACAAATATAAATCATTTTTGGGTGGAAAATGTTACAAAGAGAATCACAAATTTATAGATAATTCGTTTAATGAATTGTTTTGTAAATAACAACTAAAACTTTGAGATTAAGGACGTCAAGATGGACTTGGGGGATTTAATTTTAGGCCTCTCACAAAGTGCGCTAAGATTTGAAGAAAGAAAGAGAGAGAGAGAAAGGGAAACTAATATATCTCTCTTCGCGAGAGCAATTTTCGGCGTCATGATTAAAATTCCAACATGTAGTTGTGATAATCGTCCTCCCCCCGCCCCCTCCCGAAAGAACACAGGTCTCTCAGAGGGAAAAGCCAAAGGGAAAATAAGGACTTTTCCTCTCCTGCGAGAAAATAGAGATGAGACACACGACGAGTGAAATGGTAAAGATTTATGGTGGAACATTCGTAACGCGATGTGGTTATTTTCTCACTATGTCTCTCCTCGGCTTTTAACTATTGCTATCACCCAAATTTACTCTCTCACACCCCCTGCCCAAATGGAAGCGCTATTTCGCGACGTGAATTGCCAAAAAGGGGACACCTTCTCGACAAACACATAAATAAAGTGTCAAATGGTTGGAAGTCTATGCGTTTGGGGATTTTGTCACTCTCTCTCTCTCTGTCGTCCCCCCCCCACCGACAAAACAAAAGGGAGTGGTGGGGGGATGGAAAGACTTTCCTTTCAATTTCCCATTTGCCCTTTGCGCGCCACTATGAGCCCGGCGAGAGATTTTTCTAACGGACTTTTTTTTCTAAATTAAAATGCTTAGAAAGTTTATTAGTTTATTATTAATACTTAGACATTAAATGTTCTCCAGAGATTCTAGAATATATATTTGTAAGTTAGTTGTAATTTCTAATGTTTTGGGGGAGAATTAAAGATTATTTTATGAGACGTTTTCATCTCTCAAATTGAAGGAAAGCAAAAAAAAATATGATGCATTATCATTGAGATGAGTGATGCTATTTTCCACCATCCCCCACTCCCACAATCACCCACATCGTGTGGGAAATCAATGGAAAATACAATTCAACCCCCCTCCATTCATGAAAAACATTTTCGATTCGTAAGATAAACAAAGTTGTGCGGATGAGGGAAATGCCTCAAGTTCACCCCTTCCCTGTCTTTTCTATACTTTTCCCTGTCAATCCCCCTGCCCCCCGCCCCTATTTTCCGGCCGACAAACACTTCACCGAACTATTTGGTAGGGAAGTGCGCGGGGGAGAGAAACTTGGACCAATAAATACGGGGAGAAGAAGAAGAAAAAATACAAAAATAAGATCATCAAAACGGGAAGACATAAAAAGAAGAAGTTGGAATAGAGGAAAATTTCTAATCGAAAATTCGAAATAGCGGCCTAAACAAAAAAAATCATTCCCGGAACTCCCATCCAGACAGAATGAACAACAACAACAACGAAAATAAAAACCCACCGCGTTATCAGCTGTCCAGTCGGCCAAAAGAAGGGCTAATCACCGACGACAACCGGACCACACATTTGCGGGAAAATCTTTCGGTCCAATAGCCCAGGCGGGGGCGGGGGCGGTGGGGAGAAACATGAGGGTTTGCTGGAGAGAGGGGGGAGGAATTAAACCACTTTAGAGGAGATTATAAATCCCAAAATCTCTCCCTTTTTGCCCTGTCTCTACTCCCTTAACGGGGAAAAACCACGTCTCGTCACTGGAAAATGTTTATGCATCAACATGAACGGCGATTTGTGGAATTCCCCCGGAAAATCACTTTACAAGTTACTCCAATGTCATTTTCTAGCATCTGTCAGGCTTGAGAAAACGATTTTTCCGCAAAATAATTATTAAAACATAATTTTCTACGCATTGTTACAAATATTTCTTAGTTTTTCACTTTAAAATTTGAAAATTGACTATAAATGGCCAAAAATTGAGTTAAATTTGCGCCTACATGCAGGCAAAGAATCATGTGTTTAACCCTTTTTCACTCACTAATTCTCTACTAACCCATTGATGTCCACTGAGGTGAGATGTAATGAATTAAATGTATTATATCTGACGGATATTCTATTGTTTTTTTTCCTCTTGTTCGCGCGCGCTCCTTCCTCCAGAGCGATAATACGCTCGATTATGTTTTCGGTTATAAACAAAAACCAACCTCGTCATATGAGCATAAAAATTCGATTTAGATCGGAATCTAACGTATTTTTTCCCTCTACCTATCCACTTTTATTTTTCTGCTTATATCATTGCGGAATGCGCGAATTTCTCTCTTCTGGCTTATTTATTCCACCCCCCCCCCCAAGTCATCTTTATTTCCTCCTTGTCGCGCATTTCAACCCAGGAAGTGATAACTTTTTAATTGTGTCACACGTTTCTAACCTCCCCAACGCCGCAACGCGCAAAAATTCAAGCCACGACGTTTTGAGTAACTCCTGCCGAATTACAACATCCATAATTTGTATTTTGTCTCATTTTCATGTTACCTTTTCGGCATAATTTTAAGGTTCACCCCCCCCCTTCCCCAACGCGCCTCGCCCCCTCGTCAGTCCGCGCGCGGGTGTCGGTTTAAGAAATGCGTGTAAATTCCCTATGTGACTTACGTGTTAATAAAATCTTTCGAGAAATCCTCTTGTCTCCTCTTCCCACATCAAAGTCGTTGTGTGGAAGCAGTGCAGGACTTAGGGGAGGAATTAACCGTTACAGACAGGTCAAAATTTAAAATTTCATCCGTTAGTCATATTTTAGTCATGACAACTTCAATCATCTGCCAATTGTAGAATTCCCAACTGATTTTCAATCTGTTAACGGATTTGAAGAACTTACGCCAAGAGCTACAACTTTTGTCATAGATAGACAAAAAGTTCGTAGGAGCACCGTAAGTGGCGCTACCAACGAACTTTTCCCCACAGAGGCAAGACTTTAGAAAATTCGTTGGCAGCGCCACTTGTGGTGCTCCTACGAACTTTTTGTTTATGACAAAAGTTTTACAGAATTGAATGAGCTTTTCAAATCCGTCAACAGATTGAGAATCGGTTGACAATTGTAGAATTGGTAGATGGACAAATTTCTGACTTTCAAGCTCAATTTAAAGTCATGTTAGTTCGTCACTGTCTGTTTGGAGAGAGACCCGTTGGGATAATTGTAGCTCACTTTGGCAGGGGGGAGAGGTTAGATTTTATAGCCAAGACATTCTGCCTACTTCCGGGGGTGGTGGTTTGGTTGGGGGGAGGCCAAACGACAGTTGAAAGGCGGTTCCGCTGATGGGGTTACGCGCCGCGTCGAAAAGCCTCTTGACATCCAACAAATGAGATGGAGCAGATGAAGGAAAAAGGGGTGTGAGGGCGGGGGTGGATAGAAGACTTCATTCACCGCGCGCGCGGGGCGGAATTTTTGGACTTCTTTTTGCTGCTTTTGTGAGAGAAGGTATGAAGGAATTCAATTAGCGCGGCCTCACAGAGAGAACTAAGAATAAGAATGAAATGAGTTGTGAGCGAGCGCGGGGTGAGAATTATTAGGAGGAAATTGGGATAGAGCTAAGAAGGAAATTATTTGGCCGAAATGTAGGCAAAATGTTATGTTTTTCAAAACTTACTGGTTTTCACTGTAGAATTCTCATTTGGTAATAAATATTTCTCGCAATGAATCTGGATGGAAAGTCCTCATATTTTGCTCCTATTCCCCCCTCTCCCTCCTCGCCGAAAAACTATTAATTGATGTCTGGGTGAGTCTCTTTCGTTCTTTCTTTCTTCTATCCCCAAAAAATAGTTGTTTACGTCTCGTCCTTCTGGCGGGGGTGAAAAACAATCGTGCAGACGAATGGTTGGAGGGGGGAAGCGTATTTGCGTAACGTAAATCAACTGATTTTCTCTATGTGAATTGCGAAAAACGGAGAGCGAGCAGCGAGAGATATCGAGATGGCAGACAAGTGATTTTAATAAAAATCCAATAAATACAATTATTGAGAGGCAAATTGAAAAGTCTTTCCACACACACACATACACAATTTAGGGAAAAAAATGAGGAAAGTATAGGCAAGGGAAATTCACTCAGTGGTGAAAAATGTACAGATACATTTTTTTATTATTCCAGATATTCTTTTGGGGGGAAACTTTTTCCATCTACCATTTGCACAATTCCCAATCGATTCTTAAACTGTTGACGAATTTGGAAAGCTCACTTTGTGATCTATAACTTTTATCATAGACAAAATGTTCGTAGGAGCACCGCAAGTGGCGCTGGGAGCGTATTTTTTTAAAGTCTTTTCTTTGGATAAGTGCTAGAGTTTATAAATAGCGTTGGTAGCGCCACTTGCGGTGCTCCTACGAACATTTTGTCTATGATAAAAGTTCTAGAGAATTTAATGGGCTTTCCAAATCCGTTAATAAATTGAAAATCGGTTGGGAATTCTACAATTGGCAGATGTTTGAAGTTGCTGTGACTAAAATATGACTGACATTTGTACATTTCTCCGGCGAGAATCCGCTACCTTTGATATCAATTCTTTCTCGTAACTTTCTCAACTATACTTTTACTTCTTCCTTTCGCTTCTTCTCGTTTCACCCAATTTTATTGTTATTATTATGACAGTTGAGATGCTCCTTTTTTTCTCCTTGGCTTCTTTGCATGCTTGCAGGCGCGCTCACGTGAAGGGGGCGCGCCAAAAAGATAAAAAATCATTTCACACTCATTCCAATTTTCCCCGAGTGTGGCGCTATGCCGAATGCCTCCCGTGGGACTCATACATTGCCGCTATTCAGGGGGAGGGGAGGGAAAAGGGGGCGCTCGAGTGGTCCCTTGAGATACAGAAACAGACTGTTTATGGCGCGATGATGATGATCGTGCAATTGAAAATTTATCGTCACTGCATGACAGTTGGAATAGTGATTTTTTCTTTTTTCTCCCCTTCTTACCTTCTTCCTCTCCGTTATTTTGGAGAAAAGATAGCGATATGTGGATGGCAAATGGCAATACTTCTTAACGGTTTTCCCAATGTGAAAGTATAGTCAATAATTTTAAGACTGCTGTCAATCCGGCAATTGTTAATCGATTTTGAGGTTACGAATCCCTTTAGAACCCCCAAATCATAATTAGAGATGTTTCTCTGCTTGTTTTTCTCAGAGTAGAAAAAAAAACAAAAATAAAAGCAAAGACCGAAGAGGAGGAATAAAAAGTTTTTCGCGGGGTTATTTTGGAGCTTTAGTGCAAACACATCCTGCGTTTCAGGATGAAAATACAATAAAAAAAAAACCGAAGGAAAGACTATAAGAAAGAAAGTAAAAAAAAGTGCGGGGTGAATAAAAAGAAAGTTTAATATAAGGAGGCATAGACGGGGGGAGCGGAGGAGAGAGGAAAAACAAATTACGGCGTGGTGGAAATAAAGGCTCACTCTCTCTGGGAAAAGTTGCTGCTTCTTATTTTATTTTTCTTCTTCTGTTGTTCTCTATTTTGTTTTTTATTTACAATAAGAGATGCTTGTTTGTCTTTCGACTTCAAGTATCCATCTCACAGAAGCGCGTATTTCAGGAGGAGAAGAATTATCGAGAGTAGTTCAGGCCGGAGAATTTTTCACCCGTTAAATATTTTAAAATATATTTTCTTTCCAATATATTCGCGCCCCCAATTTGCCCCTTAAGGTGGGCAAAAATGCTAATTTTATTCCATTCACATCTTTACGTTGTTCGGAAACGAAACGACGAAGAAAAAAAAAGTAGCAAAAATTTGTTATATTACATTTCGAAACAATTGAATGGACTTACATATTTTGGTCGTTTGGACCCGAAGGGGTTGCAACCCAGTATTTCTATTGAATCCACATTCATTCCCCTTCCACCCCCCTTAAATGGTTGGGGGGAAACGTGTAAAACGACAACATTGGCGTTTCATCTCTGAATAGAAATGATCTCGTTATTGTTTATCGGTACTGAAATTGTCGTTTTTTTTTCTCTCTTCTTCTCCTCTTCAGCAGTCAACGGGACTAAATTAAATGTGAATGGGTTGTTGTTGAAGGGGTGAGGAGAGAGGGGGACCTGGTTGTCTGATAAAGAGTGAAAATGTACAGCCACCAAATGTTCAATGGCGAAAGAGTGCTAATGACTTCAAATTGAGATTCACAAAATTTAGGATATGTTAAAACGAACCTTTCTTTCTAAACTTATTTTTTTTATCTTAAATATCGAAAGACTCTCTCACTTTGAAATCAGAAATCATTTACAATGTGTCAGTCTGGCGGGAAGAAGAAGAAGAGAGAAAAAAAGCCCCAGGAATTCCTCCCTTCTCGCATTACAATCACAGTTGAGGGTTTGGAGGGTTGTGGAAGAGAGAATCTCTCATATAATATATATATCAAGGGGGAGATAAACCCAAATTGAAAGTATTTTGAATTCGTCCATCTACCAATTCTACATTTTCCAATCGATTCTCAATCTGGTAACGGATTTAGAAAGGTCATTTCACGAGCTACAACATTTGTCATAGTTGAAAAGTTCGTAGGAGCACCGCAAGTGACGCTGGGAGCGCATTTTTCTAAAGTCTGATCTTTGGAGAAGTGCTAGACTTTAGAAAATGCGTTGGTAGCGCCACTTGCGGTGCTCCTACGAACTTTTTGTTTATGACAAAAGTTTTACAGAATTGAATGAACTTTCCAAATCCGACAATAGATTGAAAATCGTTTGGGAATTGTACAAATGGTAGATGTTTGAATTTGTCATGATTAAAATATGACTAACGTTACTTTAAAATTCACCTCGAGAAGTTAATATCTCCCCCTTTGATCTGTGTCTACGTACATGTATGAGACGCAGCATATTCTGATGGAACGCGCGCCCAACCCCATTCCAAATGGGGGAGGGGTGGAGGGGAGGAATGAGGGATGAACAAATACCCGCAGAAATGAGAAAATTGCCGTGTTCATTTGCCACGTAAACGCAATATATTAGGAAAGGCCTGAGATCGCACCTATAAAGCATATAAAGATGCAAATTTATTCTCGAGTGGATGGGAGAGAGAGAGAGAGAGGCCACGCGATCCAGGAGGGGAGGCGTTAGAGGCGGGCGGTGGATGGGGGGTACTTGAGGTCGGAAGAGCAGAGATTCAGAAGTCCATTCGGGGAGTGTTTATATATTTAAATTTTTCATATTAGTTTGGAGAAAGAGAGCATCTAATCGCAGAGTTTAAAGATGTCTTTAAAGTGTTTCTTGAAATTTCAACGGTTACTTTTTTTGTCAAACTGCGATTTCAATTGTTCAATTTTCTCCCTGCCGGAGAGCACCTATCAATTCACGTGGTGGCCCGTATGTATTGCCCAATTGAAAACCTAATGGCCATTTTTCTCCGGTCGAACACCTTTTTTCCGCCTCCCCCCCCCCTCAGACCCCTGAATGGCCGCAATATTTCATATGTAGAGGAACGTATCCATTCGCATTTTGTCACCCCCCGAAAAAAAAGAGCAAGTAAAGAAGCAAAAAAAAAGACGAGAGCAGAGAAAACCTCTGAACCTCCATCTCAATTGGGGAGGAAAATGGATGTATGATTGAGCAGCATGAGGTGGAAATTCGTGTGGAAAAAACTCCTAAGCAAGGGTGTCTCACTTGAAGTGGAAAAGGAAAAGTTTTGCTCTTAATTTAAAAAAAAAAAGAAAACTTGCGCAATTAACTTGCGTTAAAGTCCGTTTTACACGCAAGAAAGCATATTAAAATTCGTCCCAAAATACAATTGAGGTTATGTTTGGCGCTGCCAAAAATATCCTACGAATTGAGTTACTCTTGTTGGAAAGTCTATCGCCTCTTTTTTTTTGTTCGACCGAAGGGGGGTGGAAAAGCGGGTAGAAAAGTGCCGAGTGTTGTGTTTATGAGGGTGTTTTCTCTTCTTCTTCTTTTTCTGTAGAGAGGTGAGAGAGAGGATGAGAGCTTTCGGGGGAAAAGTAGCAACTGCGGATGTCGAAAATATCTATGAGCTAGTATTTATGTATCATTCACAATTCTTACCCTTTTTTTTCTCTACTTGCCAATGTTGCCAATTGAAAGGTTTTCCTTTCTTTCGGGGGGAAAAGCAAATGGATTTGATTGTATAATAGTATATGAAAAGAGAGATTTCTTAATCATTTCAGATTATAAATGTTTTTTAATATGAGAGGCGCGATTTTAAAGTTGTCACACACATACCAATAGAAAGGACATATCATACCCTTCGGTATATCATCCAGTTTTTTTGTTGTTGTTGTTATTGGGGGGTTAGAAGATGTAAACACAGCCGCGACTTTGCATTGAAATTGTATTGAAACGGATGGCTTTACCATATGCGTCATGTTTTTCCACTCGATATTGATTCCAATATTGTGTTTATGCTTTTGTCTCCCCCAAAATGCAAAATAAAAAAGAGAGAGAAAAAAAGAGGAAACAGCGTCGCTTGAAAGTGGAAATGTGGTCAGAAAGTAGTCATCAGGAGGTCACATTGATGATTTACTGGAGACAATTTTCCCGAAAATAATCATATTGTGGTTGGATTTTCCACTGTCCGCCAAAAGTAGAGAGAGTGGGGGTAATTTTTATCGTTTCCTTCTGCTCGATTAAGTCCAGTGTTGCCTATTATCTGGGGGCGAGTCCAGCATAGAGAGACGAGATAATAATTAAAAGTTATGTGGGTCAATTCTCTTACTCCCACTCTCTCTCTCTCTCTTTCTCTGCTCTGTCGGAAAAATCCCTTTTCTGTCTTCTCACCCCCTCTCCATCGAAATTCCTAACCTCACAGAGACAAGAGGCAAGAGAATCACGTAGTCGCTATATGTCGCTTGTCTCTTTTGCCAGGAAAAAGATTTCTTCCCTTAGCGAAGAGGAGAAAAAGTGAGGGTAGTTTTAACCCCTGAATAAACAACCCCACCCCGCCATCCAATGTCACTCAGCAGTCTTCTTTCATGAAAAGGTGAAAAATACCCATGAAAATTTTCTCACTCGACATCATATGAATGCTAAGCAATCTCCGACCGTCACGTGACGAAAAGTGGAGCAAATCATTAGATGGGGAGCAGAAGCAAAAGAATGGTGCGGGGGTTGAAATTACCCGCAACTTTACAGGTTAACAGCTTCGGTGTTTGTGGAGCGATTTTGATGAAATTGCTTTTAAACGATAGGTAATTTAGTCCTCTATAAATTGTTGATATACACACAAACACACTTTCCCGGCGTCACTGCTGTGGCGCTACAATCGTAAAACTTTAAAAGTTACTGGTTAACCTATATAAAGTGATGGGGGTAATTTAAAAAAAAAAATGAAAACACTTTCTCCCTCACAAATAATTCTATATACCTAAACATGCAAAAGTAAAAGTGAAAATTCCCTGCTTTTCCATACACTCTCGCCCACCCTTTAGCATTTTCAACCACGTAATTCGCCTGCGAATAGGCAAGCATCAACCCGCACAGCTGATCGCCTGTCACGCTTTGCCGGTCGGTCAGTGTTTATTGAATTTGGGAGTAAAAAGCGAGTGGCTGGAAACAGGGGGTGGGGGCGTCGATTGCTGGAATGTGACACTTTGTTTGGGAAAATCGAGGGCGAGTTGTGGCTCTCACCCAAGCAGTCAATTCTCTCACCACAATATGACTACTTTTGATGACTCAAAAATGACTTGAATAAAAATCACCTACCATTTGTACAATTCACAACCGATTCTCAATCTGTTGACGGATTTGGAAAGGTCATTTCATGAGCTACAACTTTTGTTTTGTGCTTAAAGTTCGTAGGAGCACCGCAAGTGGCGCTGGGAGCGTATTTTTATAAAGTCTTGTCTTTGGAGAAGTGCTAGAGTTTAGAAATAGCGTTGGTAGCGCCACTTGCGGTGCTCCTACGAACTTTTTGTCCATAACAAAAGTTTTAGCGCATGAAATGACCTTTCTAAAACCGTTAATAGATTGAAAATTAGTGAAGAATTATAAAAATGGTAGATGATTGAAATTGCTGTGTGACTTAAAAATATTAAATGCTGACCTAATGTCGTGATTTTTCACTTGGGTTACCAGTGGGTGGGTGGTAGGGGGGGGGCAAGGGTGGATGGCTGCTGGAGAATTTCCCGTGAACATGTAGTATCGTAATTGAGTGAGTAAAATAATACAGAGAGTGAGAGAAGTTTCTCTATCCGTTTTTTATGCTAATAAAAAAAAAGCGTATTGAAGGCGAAGGAGGCTTTTTTGTTTTCATTTTTGTTTTCTCTCTCTCTCTGTCTGTTACGTCCAGAAAGTGTCTAATGAAAAATTCCTCCAATTCTGCGGTGAGTCTCGTCGCGACTCTGTCCGATACATTTTTCAAAAACTTTTAACGATTTGTTGGGGGTGGAGAGACATTTTCCGTTCTCTTCCTTCGTCCCATTAGAGACAGAGACGGAGTGCTTTTGTTACGGGTTTCGCCCATCCAAAATTGACACAATCTGCATTTTAAAGCGTCGATTTTCTTTAAATCTGCGCCATTTTGAAAGATTTTTCTTTCAAATTAAAACCTCTAAGAATTATACTAATATATATATACTGTTTTTTCTATAGCACTCTAAAAGGTAATAATAGTAGACATAGTAGAGGGAAATACTGTCTCCGAAAACAAATTTGAATACAAAAAAAGAACCAGTTAAACAATACCGCTGAAAAATCATCCCCCTATTGTATTTAATTAGAAATATGTCCAGCCCTCCGGCTGTCCGTCTAACAATGTGGCAAAAATCCCCCTCGGGCGATCGGTGGGGGCCGGAGAAAAACATGGGGGGCTAGGAAAATGTGGTGGAAAATGCTTTTTGCCGAAACTCAAATGGGGAGATAGAGAAAGGAGACTTTTCCCTGCAAAATCAATTGGTGAAAATTGATGAGTCGACCTCAATTGGACGGTGGGGGAGGGATGAGGGGGTGGGAGGTTTATTTAATGATTGAGACACTCTCAACGGCCGAGTGGTCGACCAAATGAAGACACCAACACATAATGGACTTTGAACCTAAGTCAACAGAAACTTATAATCGAAAAACTCCCATCCATCCCTCCGCCTCCCACCACTGCTCTAACCATCACAATCCAGAAGTATTAGATGGAATAGAGAAGTAAGATGTGACCAAAGAGAGAAATAAAGAATAAAGAGAGAAGTAAAGAGAGAATAAAGAAAGAAAACTGTTTTTGTTTTCTTACTAAGACTTAGCGTGGAAAAGTAGAGCGACAGCAGCGCCATGGAAGAGAGAGAGTATGAAACAAAGAAGTAAGTCTCAATAATTCGGATAGTCTGCAGAACCTCCTATGGAAAATGATTCCCCTTTATGGCCATTGACTTGTTGGCTTATTTGCATATATTTGGGGGCGTCATTCCGGGGGAAGAAAGGGTGAGTAATATTTGGTAATCCTTGTCACCTTTGGTGGTCCACCGTTATCGATGGGGGCCGACACCCGCCACCACACTGTCTTAATAAGATAAATAATTGCAATGGCTGAGAGTAGAGAGTAGATTAAATTGCGCCCCATTCGACCGACCGTCTGGAAGATGACTCTCTACTTATAAATGGGTCCCCAGAACACTCACTTAAATGCTTTTCTCTATTTCAGTTAACATCATTTGGGTTTGGTTGTCTTGTTTAGGTACTTAGAGAGAGAATATATGAGGGAAAATTACATGGTTGGAGGGGGACAAAGAGGGACATTACAATTAAAAATGAGTAGAAAATCGTTCAAATTACGTCACAATCAAGTCACAATCAATTCAAAATGCTTATTAACGATGTGAAATGCGTTAAACACGCTCTTGAACGTTATAGAATGCGTTTTAACGGATTTTACTGATGAAAACTTAGGTTAAGTTTGTCAATTTGCCTAATTTTGAGCAACAATTGATGAACTTGGTGATTTCTAAGTAGTTCTAATCACTCAATGTTCACCAATTTGCCTTCTAGGCGAAATTCAATAATTTTGCCTATTTCTCGGCGAAATTTTACCGAAAAAAAACAGTATTCTCAAAAAAAGGTGTTTTTTTTATACATGCCGCGAATAAAAAGAGACAGGGAGAGCGAGACTTGCAATTTTCCCGCCCAATAGCCACGTGTCTTTGGGGCTCCTGTTGGGGGGGGGGGCGTGGGTGGAGTCCGCTATGTGATATGCTGTGGAGTGGAAGCTCGTTCTCTCTCCTTAAGGAGTGCATGAGTGAGACAGCAAATGGGTTGGAGCTTTTCCCCATCAGAGAGATTGTTGGAGCGTCTCCAGTGGACAGAAAAAGGGGGAGGCGAAGCGCATGGAGACTAGAAACCGACTTTGTTATATTGGGGGGCGTGTTAACTCATATTGGGGGCTGTGTCTGAGAATTCTATATCCCTATTATATGCTCTTAATACCAAAAAAACATAAAATAGAGAAAAAACACAAACACTTAAGTCATTCCCTCCCGCTAAAAGCTCTCCTCTTTCGATAGAACCCACCTGCATTTGCCTCCAGCGTGGCTCCAACATGCTCTCGTCGGAAGGTGTTTGTTAATTTGAAAGAGAGAGTGAGAACTTTCTAACCTCACAATCACGTTTAAAAAAGAACCCGTTAAATCCACTTTAACGCATTCTTATATGCTTCTTTTAAAATCTCACTTCACAAAATCACACTGATTTTATTTCTTTTATTAAAATTTCGTTTATTTTCGGGGGGGCAGGCGAGGGGGGATAATTGTTTGTTTGAAAAAAAGCCCCGTGAGACGACAGAGGAACGGTCTTGGCGAATATCGAGGCGCGACTGAGAGCGTGAAATGCGTGAGGGAAGCATGTGGAGGGTCGCTTGGCAAATAGGCAAGGGGTGCGCATGTTCCGCCAACGCGAAGGGGGGCCGACGCACGCACACGCATCCCCACCACGTGGTCGCAGTCACCGCAACGTTGTCCACCCACACGCACGTCGCGCGGACCTGGCGAGAAAAAGCAGCTGAAATATCGCGCGCGTCTTGAAGAGTCTCAAGGTTAGGGAGAATTTCTCTGTCTCTCTCTTTTTCTCTCTAGTCTGAGGCCAACAATGTATTTTTTTTTTGGAAAATTAGAAACCTAATAGGTTAGGGGCTTCAAACAGTTGGGTTCTTAATCAATTTTAAACTGTTTTTCAAGAGCCTGACCATTTCTTCTTGATATAATAAGATTGAGGTTATCTTTGCTTCCGATCCTACTTCACTATGAATTTTTGAATTTTAATATTTTTTAGTTTGCTTCTCTCCATTTCTCATATTTGCCCCATTGAAAATGTTTGCAAAATGCCCAGATAGTGTCCCCTTTAGTCTTGGGGGGGGGGACACAGAGTGAAAATGAAATAATTGCGCTTTTTTCTTCGTTTTTTTATCTTCTCGCCTCCCCCTTCAAACAGGAACACGAAGGGGAGAGCGCGCGGATATTGCTTTAGCCATTTTCACGCATCGCCTCACATTTTTGCGCGTCTTGACACTCTCTCTCTCTCTGCTGGCGCGTCTTTGGTCAACTATTTGATGAGTATATTTCATGGGGTGGAGAGGGAGTGGGGGGCGCCGGGCAGAAATGATGAACTTTCAGTTTTAATTAAAATTTTAATGCTCACCATCTGGAATTCTCGGGGCGCGACAAAAGGTGGTCACTGGAATTTTTTTCTTTCTTTTCTTTCTTTCACGTTTGTAGCGACTAATTGTTATTTAAAAATGAACGGTAATATGTTGGTAAGATTACAAAACGTAGAATTCTAGGAGGACATTATTTTTTGCTTTCTTCTTTTAAAATTTTAAACGCCCAAACCGTTACGAATGTTTTGAGCTAAGAGAAAGGGGGAGCAGAATGTCTTATGCGGATGTCATTTGTCTGTATTGTAATTTAATTATGGTCGCCATAAAATCCATAAGTTAAATAATTTCTCATCTCCCAAACAGAGAGAGAGAGAGAAAGAGAGAGAGAGAGAGAAGGGGTTGAATTGAGCCTGTGATTTGGCTTTTTGGGTTTTCTTGGTTGACCGGGTGGGGGCGAAAAAGGGGTTTAATTGGCGCCAAATGGAGGGTCCATCACTTTTGAGTAACTTTTCCCTCTCCCACCCCCATTACCCAATTACAGCCCAATTTTACGAGTATTTCAGGAGTGCAAAATCTTATCTTATTATTGCCTCCTTTCAAGGAGAGAGACGCCAGAATCAAAACCCGGAGAAATTCACATTTAATCGTCTTTCTTGGGGGCTCTTAAACGACACACACACACCTCGCCCCCTCCCCCTTGGGTGGCAACTTGTTGTGATGCCGGAGAACAATATAAACTCTTCCCTCTCGATTTTGACTTTATAAAATACCTTTAGCACAAAAGATTTCCTCCCCGCGCCAAAAGGATTTACAGGTTTTTTTTTGAGGTTATATCGGAATTTGTAAAGAAGAAAAAACGCGTTAAAATGAACACACGGCCTGCCAGGACGGTCTTGAAAATGCAATGAAAGTGCGATTGTTTGTGATTTGTGGGTGGAAAGTTTCTCCTCGCTCCTCAAACATGAAATAACGATTGAAGGAATAAATGAGGGGGAGGGAAATGTAGGTGAAAATTTTTGGGTATAAGAAGCAATTTAAGTATAATTTGTGACACATGGTATGTTCTATCCCGTTCCCCCTTCCACCCCCTGGGTTTTGTCAAAATGAGAATTGTTATATCTCTTGTGTTTTGAGTACTCCTTGGAGAATTCTTGGCAATTTCTTGTTTTCTTACCGCCCCCCACCCACCCCTTTACTCGCTTTAAAAGTGATATTCGAGAGTATAATATTGACGAGAAAATCTTGGGCGAGAGAGGTTTAACTAGGAATTCTGAGTGAGATGAATTTTATTAAAACTGAATACTCAAAATTGTATGCCTACTCCTTTAATTTCTTCTAATATTTGCTATGGGAAGTGAGTGTTTGATAGTTTGGAAGCCCCGAAGCATCCTTGCATGATTGCATTACTCAATTTCCCGTGTGTCTCTTCTAATCATCTCCACATGGCAGATAATTTCCCCTTTTACGTCCCCTACCCACTCCCCCAACAATAGGCAAAGCAAATGCGGCAAAATCTATTTTCGTCACAGTGCGCGCGGAGTCATTTTTTAGAGCGGTAGAAGAAGGGAGAGGACAAGGCAAAAAAATGTCTTTTTAATATCTTTATCCCAATGTTCCCCGCGTCCCCAAAAACGCCGCAGCGGCGAGTCATAATTAAAATCGCGAGCCGTGAATGCAAGGCAAATTACTTTTCACACTCACTCATACCCTTAAGAGAGAGAGAGAGAGAGAGAGAGAGGCGTAAAGACACCCCTGGGGTCATCATTTGTCGCCCACAAACATTACTTAATTTATTATATTAAACGAGGCGCTTCGCGCCTCTCTTTGCGTGG
>CAKKOB020000173.1:55255-81029 GCA_918844115.2 Phlebotomus perniciosus | reverse complement strand
ACATCTGTCATTACGTAATTAGAACGTGGAGGTGCTTGCACGTTTTTGGTAATCTGACCAGATTCAGACCAATTTTAGACCAAGTCCTTATGTCATGCGGACCTCATGCCGACCTAATGCGGACTTATTTGGTTGACTGGGTGGTAGACAAGCACCTGACTAGCACGTGCTGAGGCGCCAATTTATCCCCATCAAGCTGGGAAAACGGTTGGAGGTGTACGAAAGAATTACTCCAAATTGATTTCCTGATGTGAAACCGTTTGTGGATCCCCCTCCGAACATTTTGAGACAATGAAAGCAACGACAAAACCACCCACCATCAACTTGTGTTTTCCGAGAGAAAATTTATTTGCTGACAATTTTTCAGGCAAGACAATTCCATTTACAGAACACGAAACAATTTATTCCCACGAAAAACCATCAACAGAAGCTATGCTGAGGATGTGGTGGCGGCGGGGCAGCATGTGGGGTAGATTGGATGAAATGACGAATTACGGGGGAATTCTGGGATGTTCCGCATCCTTGGGAAAAGAATCAAAATAAATCTCCCCTGGGGGTGGAAAATTTAACCAACATATTGAACGCCTCAACTGACAGTTTTTGGGATGGAGGGAAAATTGAGAGGAATGTCGAATGTTGCAATCATCGCATAACCAAAAAGCTATAGACTGATCAATTAAGTCCACAATATTTCAGGTGAAAAGCGCTGAATGGTGCTTTTCACCCATGTTTCATTTACAAATTGTATGCAGATGAGTTGTGCTCCGAAATATCGATGGAGGGTTTGGCAAAATGTATAAATTATTTACAGGAACTTCAGCACAGGTGCATTATTCAAAATCTCTCATAGCCCATGGGATCCCATGTTAATTGCTAAATTGACGAATATTTTGAGGATCGTATACTGAGCTTTTGGGAAATGCGCTGAATTTTCTGCCAAGAGATTCCCCAAATGGTAATTAAGTTGCAGTGATTGAAAAATAATTATTTCAAAAGTTAATGCAGCTTCAATGCGTGAAGAATATTTCAGTATTTTCTTAAGAGCTTTTCGCAGGATTTAAAAAATGTTTCTTATATAGGTTAAAGTTTTTGGATTAAGACCAATTAACTTACATTAATCACGCAAAGAGATGCGCGAAGCGCTTCGTATTATAAAAAATGAAAAATAAACAAAAAACATTTAACAACTGAGTTTTTAATTAAATTAGGAAACAACAGATTTTCTTATGGTTAAACGAAATATAACCATCTAATAATTAAGCCCATCTAATAGCGGAAATAAAAAAAAAACAAGAATTAAAATATTTAAAAAGGCTATTATTCATCCCGGTTATAGTTATTAATAAAACTTGCATGCGAAGTCAAAGTGTTCTTGTTTTACAATAGAACAGTTTTTATGAATAGGGGAGACCGGAGCTATTTTCACAGCAAAATGGAAATTTGACTTTAAGTCTAGTGTGTGAAAAAATTACAGTCGGGATGAAAATTCTTTATATGCCACGAGTTTTACTGGGGTCTCAGCTGTCTGAAAATGTGTCAAAAAAAGAAATGCCAAGTTTAGACTTGGCGGAGTGCCGCGACACGTTGCGTCTAGAGAGAAGGGATTCTAAAAACAATTCCAATGAGTACCCACGCGGGGGGTTAAGCGTGACATACTTAAACCGGTTCAATATTGGTTTAAAAGCGATTTTACCGGCTTAGGATTGTTAGAAATTCAAAGACCTTTCCAATGAATACTCACATGATAGGATTGGGGTGAGTAAAACCCTTGAAAAGAGAGTTCCAAATTTTTGACCTTATAAAACCGTTAGACGGAATGGTTCAAGGTCATTGGCATGTATGGACGAAAAGTGCGTCTAGTAAATCTACGAAACATATGTGAAAATGAAAAAAATCGCAGGATTGGTTTTCGAGATATACCAAAAAACATGTTTTTATAGGGGATAGGGGGGCTTTTGAGAAAAATGAAGGTCCTGGTCCTGATTCCAGGGTTGACTTTAGGGGGGGGGGGGAGGTCCTTCGAAGACCAGAAGTCTCTATCTGTAACCGTCTGGTCTCCAGGTCAATAACAGACGGGAGAAACGGAGAATCGGAGAAACATTTGGATTGCAGTATTGCCATTTTTGTGTCGGGGCAATAATTTCGCTCTGACTTCTATTGTGCGCTGGGTCATAACTTAAAAGCACTGTCAGTAAAATATAGATATAAAAAGATCTAGCTAATTTCACAAGAACCATTATAAAGTATAATAATAACATTTTCATTGCGTATGCTCTTAACCCTTTGAGGACCGCGGCGTTGTGGGCCATCGCAGAGTGGATCAATGATATTATTCCTTGTATTAGGACTAAAATAAGACCTCGTAGATTTACGGAATTTTTACAAATTGCCTAAAACTGCGGAAAAACCATGGGTCAAACATGACCCAAATGTTGCTAAGGGTGTCATAGCCTCACATTTTTCACTGTTCAGGTTGTCAAATTTTCCGCGTTTTTCCTCGATTTCCCGTGATTCACACATGTTCTAGAGGAATATGAAGTAGACACTGCTGATAATTTGGACATTTAGGGCAATAGGGAGGGAAAAAACTGCTTCCCGGACGTCAGACGATTGGAGGGTATCGCGAGATGGAAGCACTCAGCAGCCGTGCAAATGCACTTCCTGGCTGAATTCTTGTCCAGGAATGTCACAAAGAAGCTCACCAAGTCTAGTAGACTCTGGAAGTTGAAGTCCACTGAGCTCCATGGGTTCAAGGGGGTTCACCTTCCCAGAACATAAAGACCAAGTGGGAAAACTTCTTTCTGGCGACCTCTCCAGGCACAATTCAAGACTCCTTTGGGTCATTGTTCAGCAAATTTACCAGTCACAGATCAGTCGCACAGACACCAGTCACAGAAATTGCAGAATAACACTCGTTGCCAGGAAGTAAACAAATGACATTTCATCATTTTTGACACCCTTAGCGACATTTGGGTCATATTTGACCCGTGAGATATAGACGAGTTTCCTGGAAAACTCGTGCAATATTAATTTTTCTTTTTTGGCAAATTATTATCAGAAGACAGTTTATTCAACATCCCCAAAGCAATTTTGAAGCAAAAAAATTGTAAGTGGCCAAAAAATGGCAGATATGTTTTTGCAAGCAAAATTTTGAAAATTCTCGATTTTTGAACCTAAATATAATTTTTCAGGGATATATTTTTCCCTGATTGGCACATCTTTCAAATATTCAAAAAAGTACATGTGAGAAAAATCAAGCAATGGGAAATATCGGAAAAAAAATTGATTTATCTATGGGTCATATATGACCCCGCGGTCCTCAAAGGGTTAAATGTGTTTCAAATCATATAAATAAGATCGCTTGTTGACAAAGCAAATCAGTTGCATTAAGTATTTGATGATTTCGACAGTGAAACTCCAAAAGCACAAGTACCTACTAAAAGTGATTAAAATATGTATTTATATTTGTATCTCTATTTAATCCTGGTTATCCTGGTGATATTGGCATTTGCTCCTGCAGTAAGAAGATATATTCGTGTGTGGTGGATGCTGCGAAAATTACCAAATACAAAGGGTAAATTCGTCTAGAAAAACGTGTCTAGTTTAGAGTTTGGACTATAATCTTCAAATCTTTTTCCAGAGTATCCGCTCTTCGGATTTCTTCTTTATTTCTTAGGACATAAACTTGAAGGTCATTAAATTAGTATATATACAAAATCATATGGAATATAAGAACTTTAATTTGCTATTTAGATCATCTGGAAATTTTCATGCGAGTTACAAAGGATATCTATAGCCCAACTAAAGAGTATATGGGCCCTTATCCCTACGTAATGGTTGCAAAACCAGAAGATATAAAAACGATTGGAACTACAATGGATTGTGTTAATAAAGCGGAAGATTACAAATTCCTTCGCCATCCAAATTCAATACTAATGGCTCCAGGTATGTTCAACTGAAACGAAAATTTAACAAAAATCAAAGTGTTTTATTTTTTTCTCACTCACTTGAAATATAGGTGATATTTGGAAATTCAAACGAAGACTGATAACACCGTCATTCAACTTACAAATGCTTCAGACCTTTATTCCGACATTCAACAATAACATCAAGAAATTGATATCAAATCTTCATAAGCAGGTACAGATTACTGATCGAGACTTCCTTATATGTATCAAATATTGTTTATTGGAAAATGTGTGCGAGACATCAATTGGATACAACATTAATGGACAAAATGGAAAGAAACTTGATTTAGTTCAAGTATTTGAAGCCATTGAAGGTTTTGCGGAGATCTCTTTTGCGAGGATATTCCATCTTTGGCATAGATTCGATGTGCTCTATGAGAGGACTAAAAACTACCAAGAAGAGTGCAAATACATAGATATAATAAAAAGTGTAATCAGTGGTCTTATCGAACAGAAAAAACAAGAATATATTGAAATGTCTGAGAGTAATGGAAAGCCTCAGTTTCTCATCAATCTCCTTATGAAACACTTATTTAATGGAAGTTATACACCTGAAGAAATAGAGATTGAGGTCATAACGATCATTTTTGCTGGATACGATACTTGTTTAAAAACACTCTCACACATTCTTCTACTGCTGGCCATTCATCAGGATGTTCAAGAGAAGGTTCTTGAGGAGATTCTATCTGTTAACTCCAATCCTGATGCATCAATGACTTATGAGGAAGTTAGAAAACTCTCCTACATGGATATGGTGATTAAGGAAACACTCAGATTATTTCCAGTTGTTCCCATATTGGGACGGTTTACCTCAGAAGATGTTACACTTTGTAAGGTTTTAAAATAATTCTCTAAACTTCAAATTTAAACTTCAAACTTAAATTTGACTATTTCAGCCAATGGCGTCGTTCCCGAAGGAACAAACATCTTGGTATTGGCTTGTCTAATGCATCGCAATGAAGACATTTGGGGACCTAAATCCAATTATTTCCATCCGGAACACTTTCTCCCCGAAAATGTGGCTAAAAGGCATCCATTCAGTTATCTTCCATTTGGCATTGGTATTCGCGATTGTATCGCCAAAAAATACGCAATGATCTCGATGAAATTGGTCCTTTCGGCTTTTCTTAAGAATTTTAAAGTCACCATTGATGGTGTAAGGATGAGGGATCTGAAGATGAGCTGGAAGATAACAATACAAGTGAAGCAGGCACAAGATGTTAGGATCTTTAAGAGAAAATTGCCCACTTCTTAAATGTAACTTGTATTTAATTACCTAATGTAAATTTCTAGGTTTGGGGGAGTAGGGGGAGTATATTTGGATCACCAGGAATAAATTTTATAAACCAAAAATTGTTTAGCTACAAGCTGTTTGTCTGCTCATACTTGTCTTATATGTTTATAACTTAAAAAAAGCTGAAAAATAAATAAAAATATTTAACAACTGAGAAAACAGTCGGTTTTTCAGTGTATTTCAATAAAACAGTTTTTATGAGTATAAATACCTATGTATATTAAAAGAATATTTTTATAATAATGGTCTATTCAGATGGGAAGACAAAATTCCAATATTTGTTGTTCTCAGTCATAAAAGCTTGCAAGAGAGCTGTTTCGTTCATAGCTCTGTGACAAACATTTATTTGTTTTGATATTAATTAATTTTTCCAGCTCAAGGGATCGAATTTGCTTAATTTTCTAAGAAAAAGACTTTCACCTCCAAACGTAAACAATGAAACGTCACTGACACTAGCATTATTTTTCTCCGCTTGAGGGCACTGATTTCTCCCGCTAGTGGCGCTGGCAACTGTTCCCAAATTTTAGTTCTCAAGCTTTTATTCGAAAATTTCAGCAAAGTTTAGTAATAATTCCCAACAAAATTTAAAAGATTAATTTTACTTACAGTTTTGGAATATTCTTTATCTGAATAGACCATAAGACGTATCTTTTTTTTACGTTTGAACAAGCATTAATGTCTTTTTACGATTAACTTTAAACAAACTTAAAAAAAATTTAAAGCGCTTTTCTCAGAATTTTTTAACGAAAGCAAAGTGAAAAGAAATTTAAGGGCTTTTGACAGTTTTTGTCTATTGATTTTTTCCCAGATTTATTTCGTGGAAAAGACAGCACAGCTAGGAGTGAGAAATCATTGCATTTCCTTTAGAAAACACCTTCAAGCAAACCACAAGAAAATCTCGAGAAAATCTCTTAGCAGAAAAAGCACACACTGTTGAGTTTTTCTGCTTGTCTTCCATCGGAATTGCAAATTACGGTGGCGAAAGTCAACCATAAAGTGTGTCCTATATTTTCATTAACCACGACAGGGATAAGGCTTTCCAGTAAAATCCAGGAGAAAGAGAGTCCGGAGGATGATTTAAAAACTTTCACACTCAACTATCCTGGCACTCGCGGGAGCTTTCAGCCAAATCACATGGAATATTGAAAAAGTTTCTGTGTCAAAATGGAATGCAAATTAAATCTTTTTCGTCTCTCTCCGTCATGACTGTGTAAAACAACAAATCCATCCAACCAAAAATACTCTTTCCTCCCCTTTTCGCCCAAACGATGGGGCTAACTTTATGTTATAGAACGGAATTACTGGAGAGAAATAATTTTCCAACACAGATTTTCATTATGTGGCTCCGAAAACTTGAGGGGGACTTTCTCAATTTTCCACACTTGAGTTGAATAACAACGGAGCTTTTCATTTGGTGCATCCTTTCGCCCAAAAGAGAAACTTTTTCCCCCAACACTCAATTCATGTCACGTTCATCTGCAGCATTTATCTTGGGCGCACCCTCGATGGCAAAAATTTTATCTGCCACCCAATAATTTGCCAATAACTTCTTTAGCACGCTGGGAGATCAATTTAATTTCATATATAGAGATCGATTTATTAGAGACTTTAGCTTATTTCTTTTTAATTCACTAGAGACAACAAAGAAGAGGTGTCCCTGCCATGGAGCTTAAAACACGTGGAGTGGCCAATGGATGGTTTTTCAATAAAAAGTTTTTTTACCTCATAAATATTAACTTTGAAAAGTTTGTGAGACGGTCAGCGAATTTTAAGAAGAAGGGAACTCCTGGGTGACGATGGATAATGAAGGCAATCCTAAGCTCTCAGATATTTGCCATAATAAAAATAGTATCACGTGCTGAATGAACGACCCATAAATGTCAGGCTATGCTTGAGGATAGAGTCATTCACGCCAACCGGTGCAAAGGTCCAGGGCGGGTAAAAGCTCTTCTTTTGGGGCCAGAAAAATATACACATCGGCTGGCGACGCCCAGGAGATTTATCGCATCCGAAATGGACTTTATTGAATTACACAAATTCACATTTTGTAACTCCTTGAGAAATTTTCACCCTATAAGAGCTTCTCACTTTTCTTGAGACATACATAATACTTTTCTTGGCACAAAAACAGTCAAGGGGGAGATATTATGGGCTAAAGCTGTAGAAATATTTGAGAAAGCTCCTAATCTCCTCCTTGGTTATTTAAGAAATGAGCTTTTAGAGGATTAACGAGCTTTCCGAAAATTTTGTAAGCTTCAAAGTCAACCTGAAAGCTTTAACCATTCATTTAGACTCTCATGGACTTGTTAAGCTTTAAAGGAAAGCTTCAAAACCTTGACATGAAATCTTTTTAAAACTTCCCTCCAACATACTTTTTGGCTTCCTTACAAAGCTCTCTTGAACTTTCTTTCAAAGCTCTTTTGAGCTTCTTTGCAAAACTCTTTTGAACTTTAGCTCAAAGCTCTTTTAAGCTATCTGAAAAAGCTCTTTTTGACTTCTTTTCAATCTCTTTCAGCCGTCCTTTCAATGCTTTTCTGAGCTTGGTTTCATAACTCTTTTGAACTTCTTCAAAAGCTCTTTTTAGCTTTTCTTTTCAAAGCTCTTTTAAGCTTTCTGTCAAATCTTTTGAAACTTCATTTCAAAGCTCTTTCTAGCTTTTCATGCCTTTTTAAGCTTTCTTTAAAAGCTCTTTTGAGCTTGGTTTTAAAGCTTTTTGAGCTTGGTTTTAAAGCTTTTTGTCAAATCTTTTTGAAGCTTCATTTGAAAGCTCTTTAAGCCTTCCTTTCAAAGCTCTATTTAGCTTTTAAAGCTTTTTAAAGCTTCTTTCAAACCTCTCCAACACTTCCGAAGCGCCGGAATTATTGACGAACTCTCTTGCAAAATATAAAAGTGCTGGAAGTGGTGTACGTCTCTTTACCCCTAATATTTCCCCCTTGACTAGTTGTTTGTTGAAACAGACACTCCCCCGGGTTGAAAATAGCGAGAATATGAAATTTCCTCATAATTTTTCACATCCATCAATTGCTGCTTATACCCTTCTCAGCATTTGCCTGCAATTGACACAAAACATTTGTTATGCGTTGTTCGCATTTTGTCAGGCGTATGATGGAAGACGCACTATAAGAAAACATAAAATTGATGGAGATGCTTTTGAGATTGCAATTTGCCCCACCCACGCACGAACCTTGCGGAAATTGGCGCGATTTATTTGAATTTTTTAGCTGGAAAGAGAAAAATTCTTGGCACAAAAGCTCCTTTTTGCTCAACAATCTGGAAATTCTGTTTTTATTTAATTATCTTGTCATTGCATAAATCAGTTGTTTCGCAAGGAATTTTTTAACCTGTGCAGAGAAATTATTCTGGATTTATTCCAGATGAAAAATTGTGTCAAGATATTAAAGGGAGGAATTTCGTTAAACCAACAATGAGTGGAAAATTCTCAACTGCTGAAAGCCGGAGCTTTCCACCACTAACCAGTAAAGCTTTTCGGTCGCTTTATGAGGTGCAGTGGGACAAGATTGATTGGTGCCATTTGGATGTTTAGCGAAAGGCTTTGAATTGCAAATTAACACATCAAAATCCTCTTTCACATCATTAAGCAAACTTTATTGCTTCTAGCCACTTTCTGACCACACCGGCAAAATCACATGAACTTCCCCTCTTGGGGAGGATAAATGAGTTGATTTTTTGCTCAACTGACTCACCAGATACTGTCGATCAATCATTTAGTGAGAATTTTTGCTCAATAGCACATTTTAGCCAAAGAAAGAAAGACAAGTTGCTTAAAGGAAAACCTCTAACGTCGCATTTCATGGATTTATTTTCAATTCATATTCCTGAAATGGCGCACATCATGGAGAGATTTATCAATCAAGCTATGATTAATTTAGTGCAAAGTTATGTTTTTGCGGTGGAATTTATTGTAATTGACAGTGGCATAATGATAGGGAAAATGCCCATGAATTATTATTTTTGTCTGTCACAAGCAGACTTCTCGTGTCTCCATTAATCGCTTTAATTGATTTTTAATTTTGGTCATATTTGGGCAGGAAATCACGTCAGTGACAGATAAGTTTTCTCCCCCTGCTGAGCAATTATTATCTATTCCATTATATTGTTATTACATTCAATTCGAAACTATATATATCTCGGTGGGAAGAATTTTGGAAATTATTCAGAGTTAGGCAATTCATTGGCTGAATAGTCTAAGTTTAGGCGTAAAAGTTACGAAAAGATATCACTTCAGTTTAGGCAATTTGTTGGAAAAATAGTCTAAGTTTAGGCGCGAAAATGACAAAACAAATCAATCAAAATTAGATTATTGTTTAACAAAATAATCTAAGATTAGCCATGAAAGTCTCGCAAATATAATAAATCTTTATAATTAGGCAATTCTTTAGCTGAAAAGTTTAAGTTTAGGCGAAAAAATCAGAAATACATCGAATTTACACAAAATTAGGCAATTTTTTTAGCAAAATAGTCTAAGTTTAGGCGCGAAAATCACGAAAACATCCATTTGAAGTTATTAATGACTAAAAGTAGGGTTATTTTACGCGGGAAGTAATTTCTTAAAGTTTATATTCAAATATTATAGAAGTTTCACTTCATGACGTGAATTTATGTCAAACTACCGACATAGCAGTGAATTGAGAATGACTGGAGCCTTGATTGCATTTTAGCATAAATTTCCACCCCGTCTCCCTTTCCGCCCCAACATCTTTACAAGTAATGCATAAGTTGTTCGCCATTTTCCAAATCTCGAGATGTAGATTTTTTTTTTGGACTGAAGCCATGAGGAAAAAATGAAGCTTTTGGCCCTAAAATGCCGAGAAAATTGCAGAAAAATGTCCCCAGAGAAGCTGACAAGTTCTCAAAAGAATGAAAATGTATTAGAGAAGAGGAAAAAAGTCTTATGCGCGATGATCTCCAGTGTGAGAATATAAAACACAAATTTTCCGACTCCGTGGCGACAACTTTTGGGTGGATTTGAATTATATGTTTTCAACATTGCTAAATTGTTCCATTCCTCGCTCTTTCATTAATCCCGTGGAGCTCGGCAGAAAGCTCCAACAGAGCTTTTGCCTGCCCCCATAATGACAAGATGTGGGGGCGGGAGAGAGGAGGACCATGAATATAAAAAAGAGTCCATAAATGTGTGTCATAAAGTGTGAATGGAAATCAGGCGGTATTTTTGCCATAGGAAAAGTCATTAGTATGAAAAAAATGACATGGAAAAATAAATAGATTTCGGACAATGTTATGGGATATTTTTATGTTGGACATTGGACCATGAATATTTTACCACTTTCTTAACACACCGCAAATATATATGTTTCTGGTTGGAAAATAATTCCGGGAACATTAATTTGGTGTAAAAGTTTTGACTTCCATTCATCTCAAGATGGAAATTCGAGGAAAGAGACAGCGGCGAAGCTTTTACAGTATGCTCGACGGAAAATACTGGGAAATATTTATAATGACACTTTTCTTAGAAAGCTCTAATAAAAACTTTCTTCGAAAGCTTTTTCAAAAGCTTTCTAAAAGCTTTTCTAAAAGCTTTCTAAAAGCTTTTAGAAAGCTTTTTAAGAGCTTTTGAAAAACCTTTCTAAGAAAGTTTTTTAAGAGCTTTCTAAGAAAAGTGTCATTATAAATCTTTTTAAAGCTTTATAAGAAAGCTTCAGAAAAAAGTGTCACTAGAATAGAAAAGCTATCTAGACCTCTCTAAAAAAAGCTTTCTAAGAAAGGTTTCTAAAGCTTTATATGAAAGCTTTAAGATACTTCGTGAAAAGCTTTCTAGAATTTTCAAAAGCTTTAAAAATCTGAAAGCTTTATAAATTTTCCAGATTTTTTAATACTTGTGAATTTCTACAAAGTTTTTCAGCAATTTTAGAGAGCTTTCAGCTAATTAAGCTTGAATTTTTCAAAGTTTATAGACTTCCGTTAAAGCTCTTGAAAGTTTTCAAAGAAAAAGTTCCTCAAAAATATGAATGCTCTGGAAGAACTTCCCAAAGCTCATGATCTTCCTTGGGAGCTTTCAAACTTACTTGACTTATAAAAGCTCTTGCGCACTTCTATGTATTCAAACCAAGATTCAAACGAAAACAATTCAGTCTCTAATATCTCTCCCTTGTGTTTTTATTAAACTTATACTTCAGTTTATTTGTTTTTTTAGATGGATTAATAAAAGAAAAGTAATTTTCTAACTTGATTTTATTAAGAACATTGATTTTCTTAAAAAATTTTGAACGTTCATTAGATCAAAACATAATTTTTGAAGCATTTTCAGAGGCTCTACAAATTTTTTTCTGTTTGACATAAAATAAAGTAGAATCTCCTTATGATATAATATATAAATTACAATATAACCCTCCTCGCGAGATCCGATTGTGAGATATGAAAGACAAGGAAAAGATATAGGATAAAATAGTACATTTGGTATAAGAGAAATGAATGGACTTTTCTTCTCAGAATACATTATTTAGATGTTATGTCAGACTTTAGTATCTCTTCTGCATGAGTAATGAGGTACAAAGTTGAGGATAAAATATCTTCTTTTGTGCGAAATCTTCCTTTTCTTTTCAACAAGGCAGGATAAAATTTTAATTAGACTTTTGCTAGAGCATTACCGTGGCAGTTTATATATAGGGATGATCATATAAATATTTGCTACAATTATGAGATCTTTCTTAATTAAACCGTCAAAAACTTCATGTTCCCTTCGCTATTTAAGACAGAAATCAACTATTTTGCCATGAGGAGTTTTTGTGAGGGGGCGAGGGGATGAATGAGGGCATAATGTGGTGTCTAAAGAGTCCTCAAAAGCTCTCTGAGTGACGACACATCAACCCCAAAGTTTGCAAAGGGATGCTATATGGAAAATAGTCAAAATTATGCTCCAGCAATACACACCAATTTCCATTTTCCCGGGGTATAACTTTCGTCACACAAATTTGCAAAAGATATAGTGATATAGAACGTCACGGAAATACACAAATCATGATATGGGGAAGATGTGAAATCTTATTAAATGAATGTAAAGCGAGTAACAACATTTTGGAGCCGGAGAATGGGGCGAAGAGGTTTACCCTTTTCTTGCGTCGAAGCCCCCCAAAATGAAGACACTGTGTGGCAAAACTACCGAGCATCATCCCCTGAGGCGGGCCAAATTTTGTGTTTGCGCCACAAAATCCCCTCAGTTTGTGAGACACACTATTAGTTTCCGAGAAAATGGGGTTCTGATCTCTCTCTCCCGGAAGAGTGGAATCCGCTGCCATGCAGCACCTAATAGTGAATATATATCGTGTTATAGGGAAATTTCTGACTGGAATTTCACATGCATAATCATATATAATCTTCTTGGCCTGTGGTTTCCTCGTTATACTTCAACCTTCCTCACTTTTCCATGCATTTCCTTCGCAAAATTTCTTCCCTAATACTGAGATCATTTCTCTATTATCCCTTTTGCATCAATATAAAGACTTAAAGTTCGCATGAGGTGGAATTGTATGTGAAGATTGAATGCGGAAGCTTTCATTTTCCTAGGAAATCCACTTGAATGACATGTATAAAGTATTTTGAACTTTATGTATGTCTTTGCTTTTGAGAAAAATATTTCTAGAAAATTTCTGGGAATTTTCAAAGCTGTAGGAAACTTTTTCAAACAATCAAATTTTAACAAGAGGGAGACAATATGATTAGAGTTGGTGTACATTGGACTGGAAGTGCCAATAGGAAAAGGAAATTCAGGGTTTTTTTCTTATAATATGTACTTACAGAAGTTCAGAAACTTTTAAAAATGTAAGCTATAGATAAGCTGAAAGCCTTTTAAAATTGATGGAGAACTTTACAGAAATTTACGAGCATTTGAAAAAAGTCTGAAACATTTGTAAAGCTTTCGGATAATTCTTAGAACTTTTGAATTTCTCGCTAGGCTTTTGAAAATTCCAGAGAGCTTTCGCAGATTGTCTTGAAGAAAGACAATCTGCCCAATCTCTTCATAGAAAGAATTAGAAACTTTTCTTAAAAAGCTTTAGAGATCTTACTTAAAAAGCTTTTGTTTTCTTTGGAAAGTTTATTCAGTAAGCTTTTTTAGAAAGCTTTCTTTGGTAAGATTTCTTAGAAAGCTTTTATAGAAACTTATACTTAAAAAGCTCTAGCTTTCTTAGAAAGCTTTCACTGAAAGCTCTAGCTTTCTTAGAAAGCTTTCACTGAAAGCTCTAGCTTTCTTTAGAAAGCTTTAGAAATCTTACTTAAAAAGCTCTTGTTTTCTTTGGAAAATTTACTTAGTAAGCTTTTTTAGAAAGCTTTCTTTGGTAAGATTTCTTAGAAAGCTTTCATAGAAAGCTCTAGCTTTAGAAGACTGTATGAAAATAAAATTAATAGAACAAAAGCTCTTCAAAGCTTACGAATTAGAACTTTGGGGAACTTTTCAACAAAATGTGGAAGTGCTGAAAGTAGTGTACGTTCTTCGGACCATAATATCTCCCCCTTGGCTTTTGAGCTTAAGAAATGTATAGGTTTTAGTTAAAGCTAACAGTCGGAGAGTTTGTCTCACTCTCCCCTGAATGGAGATAATATGGATTAAAAAGAGCTTGAATAGGTAAAGAAAGATTTCAATCATGTCCACAGGGAACCTGCTTTTCATAAAAGTGGAAAATCTCTGCTTTTTATCCCCCATCTTGGCAAAAGGAAATTGAGAATGCTGCTTTACCTACACATTTTCATTACATTACAAATTTATTGTGCCATACTGCAATTTTATTTTTCTCCATCAAGAGAGACATTTTATAATTTCTTTTGTGTGTACTTTCCATAAATTAAATTGTACTGGGCGAGGACTGCGAGCTTTTTCCTATAGAAGCTTGGGCAAAAGCTTTTCCGAGAGAGGTGAAAACAGGAATGGAGAGCCCTTAAAATAGATCAAAGATATATCATGCATTCACAGCATTATTAAATCTGCCGCGTCGTTAGAAAATTCTGCTTTTTCTTTCTTGGGAAAAAATTTCTCATAGTCATTTTTTTGCTGTGCGAATTGTATTGATGAAAAATATTTTGTTGACTGATTTTTGCAGTTTCACCATGAATAATAATTTTATTCATGAAATATTGGATCTCTCTCATCTGAAAGCTCCTCCAAGCTGTCTCAGCATTGAATTTTCATTGATTAATTGTTAAAGATAGAAATATTCCTATAAAGAATATTTTTGTATTATAATAAAAGAGAATTCATTGAAAACACATTTTCCCTTGATGAGAGAATTACGCTCAATGTCATTGAGTTTCTAATTCTAAAGGCAAAGTGCAGAAACTCATTATTCATATGATGTACGAGAGGCAGAAATGTGATTAAAAGCATCGGAGAGAATCTCCCTGACAAAGTCTTGAGTTATAAAGGGTGAATAATTGGGAAAATAATTGGAATGGGACTCATAGGTATCTCTCAGCTCTACTGTTCATTCTTTTCCTCCTCAATATTTCACAGCAATGTATTATCAATCACTTACTGGATATGTTGGAGTAATATTTTTCGATGTTAGTTTAAAGCCTGGCAGCTATTTCGGGATGGGTTTTGAGAGTCAACTTGCGAAAGTGAAGTGGCTGGGTAGAAGGAAATGCATTAGAAAGTCAAATTACCCTTAATGGGAGAAAGTTTGGAATTTCACTACAAATATAGGGTTATACGATGAGGAACTCTCAAATGCTGTATTGAGAGACATCTTCGTTATATATGTGTGTAAAATGCATCAAATTGCAATGGAAGTGCCATTGTGTGGTGGGAATAATGAGATATTACATAATATTTTAAGCATTTAAGAATCTCCCCATCAAGTCATTACGGTAATGGGTGGCAAAAATTCCATTTAACATAATTTTCCGTCGTGATTTTTAGTGTTTCCGCTCTTGAGAGCTTTTCCTCCACACCCTGAGTCAAAGAGTTTGAGGGGGGCGGGAGAATATTGCAATAAGTTTCAATTTTCTCCTCTCACCCGTCCAAGAAATATGGTCATAGAGGTGGAAGAGACAGAAAATTGAGTTGTGTCACAAGAAATATCTCATCCAACTCTTCTCGCATCGCCCGTCACTTTGAGATTGATATACAAACTATTATTGGTGATGTGGAAATTGTCAAGCAAAAGGAGACAGGATGGTTTGATTGAATTTCCTCTCATATATATAGTTTTCTTCGGTGAAAAAGGGCTTCCGCTTCGTAGGTGGAAATACACAAGAGTTTGTGAGACTTTGAAGAAATTCCATGAGCGCCATAAATTTAATTAAAGTATCCACTCTAACTTTAAATGTTGGAATCTGTATGTGGTGAAATTTTCTTCTGTGATTTATCAAAAAGGGAGGGAAGGGGAAAATCTCAGGGTAAATCTTTTGCAATTGCACCCTTTCACACAAAGTAAGATAATAATTTATCCACTGGTGTGTCTTCAACCATTCAGCTCTATTTCAACTGGTTCACCAAAGCAAGGTCTCTAGTGGTGATCCTATAAAGGAATTTCCTGTGAAGAAATTTAAGGGAAAGTCGGGCAATCAGGGGAGCGGAAAAGTTGGCGGACAGCGAAATATTCATTGTAAAATTTAGATAAATATGCTAATCAATTCCTTAATAAAAGCCGACCCTGAAAATCCTTCACCAACTTGCCTGACCTTCCCCTATGCAATGCATATAGAAAACGAGTGGCAATCCTAGATTGCGAACGTGGAATTCATACAGATTAGGGGAAAGCCTTGAGGGATGGAACACACCACGACATGGAACATTTCATTTTTTACCTATTATCCCTTTATGAATTATGGCCTACGGCAATATATGTATTTTAATAGTTAGTCATAAGCCTCACATTTCCTGCAAAAAGGGTGGAGCTTTTCCTTTTTTCCTAGTTTTAGAAAGCATAAAGCAAAAACAGGCACAAAACTGTAATTCTGATGCGTAATATTTCATAAAATTTGTCTGTCCACTCTGATATTTGTCTGATATTTTGTGACCACCGCAATAGTGGAATTTGTAAGAATTACACTAAAAAAATCCATCAGGATAGGCCGAATGTAGCTCCTGATATTTTATACAAATGAAAAATTACTTCTTAACGATGCGAAAGCTCATAAAGGACCCGAAAAACGTAAAATTACTCCGCACAGCCATGAGTATATTTTTGCAGATTCCCAAAATGTTTCGGCGGGGGATGAAAAAGAGCGCGGGCCAAAGTGCTTCCGGGGTGTGTGATTTATGTGAGAGGTTGACCGAAAAGTACTTAATCAGTTCTTTATTGCGTAACTCCCTATCTGTCTCGGTGGCTCTTTTTGCGTTCGCATGACTTTCGCCTGATAAATGTGCCTCACCCACCCCCCGCATTTGCCCCAGAAATTTCTATGTGGAAAACAATTAGATGGTGAATTTTCACGATTAACCCTCAATGATCAACTTGTATGTACGTACATATATATCTTTTTTTTCCACATTTGCAGAAAATAAGCATGAAATGTTAGAGAAATGCAACCACAATGCGTGAAGCTTTCTCACTAATGAAAAGTGTATTAAAATGATCATTTACGAGAGTGAGGGAGGAAAATTAACCCATAGTTTGTTGGGGGCAAAAAAAAAGCGCGCGCGAGAGAGGAGATTACGGATAACAACACAATACATCTCTATTTACTTTTACTTAACCATAAATTACAATTAAGTACCTTTTTCGCAACATCCATTTCGTCCTCGTCTCGCACAGTGGGTGGGTTTTGTGTTTTTGCAAATAGCAGGAAGTGAATAATTGGTTTCGTGTGCGTCGGACGCAACCCCAAAATGCATTCACAATATTATATAAGCCCAGTTTTCGGAGCCACAATGTTGATGTTCTGTCGAGGGGCTCTCTCTTTTACCGAAGGGTGAGACACTCGTCGCAGCAATTGAATTTTCTATGGGGGGATGAGGTGTTATTTATGGGTGGAAATCAGCGTGCAAACGCTAAAAGTGTTCACATCCCAACAACACTATAAATAAAATGTTCTTCCACAACAATGTGCAGAGAGAGTGAAGAGTTTTTGGTACGCCTGAATGCGATCAAGTGAAATTAAATGACACACTCTTTTGGCTATGATGAAATTTTGACCAGGGACATGAAAGAGAGACTTTTCACAGAAGTGATTATGTGAATTTTTCATCAAAGAATAGAGCAATAATGCTTCCACTCGGCTCAAGGGGACTCGACATTGCAACGTGTAATATTACCATGAGATAAAAGAGAATTTTGCAAATATATGTACATAACTAATAAGACATTATATAGGTATATAAGTGTTTAAATTCCCTTTTTGTTTTTAGGTCAAAAACTTCTGTATTTGGTATTGTACCTGGTACTGTACTGAATACTGTACTAAGTACAGTACTAAATACTTTAATTCTTTATTTAGAAAGCCATAGAGTTCAGTAATAACCTCAACCTGATAAGTATAATCAGAACCTTCATTTCTAGTTACCGTTGAACTTTGTACTGTACTAGATATTAGTATTGAATACTTTACCTAGTACCGTACATTGTAGAGTACTAAATACGCTTAGAAGTAGCATAAAGTGAAAATTTCGGAGTTAATCTTTGAATATGTTTAATTTCTTATAGTGTTTTAAATATTTTTTTTTATTTTGAACCTTAAATTTCTCGTACTGGTATTGGTACTGTAGTAGATAGTACAATGTATACTGTACTAGGTACAGTACTAAATACCATAAAAATTTATTTAGAAAGTGATAGAAAGAGTTCATTATCACTTTTCTGGTGAGTATAATAAAAACAAACATTCCTCAGTTGTACTAGGCACTGTATTAGGTGCTGCACTAGATATGGTACTTTATTGAGCACCGTACCAGGTATAGTACCAGTTACTCTAAATTTCTATATGAAGTAGCATAAGGTGGAAATTTCATAAGTAATCGTTGTAAAAATTTAATTTCTTAGCGTTTAAAATCCTTTTTTATTTAGAAACTTTATCTTCTCTACTTGGTACTGTACTAGTACCGTACCTGGTACAGTACTAAAAACTCCAAATTTTCATTCAAATTGCTATATAGAGCAACTTTTCGATTTAATCCTCGAGAATAAAACAAGAATTAGTCCAACCAATCGCTTGATGGTGTCATCTCAGCTCTGTTAGAAGCCTCAAAGCATCAAAAGAGCGATGGTAACAAGAAATGGGCGGTCATGATTGGTGCATTGAGTTGGCGATTGAATGCAAATTTCTCTGGTGAAGCAGAGGCAGGAAGTGGTGGGTGAAATGCAAAAGGGAGGATGGAGAATGTCACCATTTCTCTCCCTTTTGCCCTCTTCTTTGTTTATGGTCCTGGTGTGTCATCCTTAAGTTTCGCTTGGCTTTCCACGTTATTTATTATTCTCGTGGTTTCCTTCAGTTTTTGGCTCCATGACTCGCCTCTCTGGCACTGGAGGATAACTTACTGCACTTGTTCCTTAGAAGAGCCACTGCAGAAAATCGTACAGCATTGTTACACATTTTCACTCTATACTTTTTTTTCTTGCTTTGCTTCCCCAAACAAGCATCTCAATCCCATCTCGACGCAATTTGTTATTTTCCACCATGAATGGTGAATCAATTCCTCATCATCCCATGGAGATGGTTTTCAGCGCGAAATTTTCCACATAATATTATATGTGATGGAATGGGTTATTTCCAGAAAGTTGGGCATGATTTGAAAAGTGCGAAACTTTTTCAATAAAACCCCACACTGTCTGGTGCGAATAAACAAATCCATTATGGTTCAACTCTTTTTTCTACTCCCCCCCCAACCCCTTGAGGACACCGTTGAATTGGAGAGCTTTCAGCGGAAGGGTTTCGCAATCCATGAGGGAGAGGGGAATGTGGCAAAAATTATAAATGATTCATATCTTCCTGTCAAATGGATATTTGAGCTCCTGTTGGTTCTGTATTTATGATGTTATTTTCGCACTCCTTCAATTTGAAACTTTTGTAATCCCACAAACGTGAAAAAGATATAAATGACTCGTCATGTTGTGCAAGAAGTGTTTGTTTTCAAGACAAACGATTTTACAGGGATATCCAAACGGTCCAGTATTTCAAATGAAAAATAGCATTTCACAACATTTTTCCATGTTGGAAACATCAAGTTTTTCCTCACAACGAACTAAACATTCTCCCCTCTGTGTCTCTTAGCGCTGGAGTTTGTGAACAATTAGCCCGCGGCTAGAAAAGTAATTAAACCGTCCAGACTGAGCCTAAATGTTTGTGCAGGGCGGAAAAAAACTCACAACTTTATGCCAACAAATGCACTAACCATAAAGAAATTCAACTCAACAGGGACGCTCCAATATTTACTCAGTGGAATGAACTCCTGTTATGTATTATAGTAAGACTTGAAATTTACAAGACAAGGGAGCAAAATCAATTAATTTACCCATTTTATGCGCCCCCAATTGAAAATATATATATTAACCTACCCATACTCATACGCAACTCAAAAGGTTAGAAGAAATGCAGAAAGTCTCGCATTTCCACTCATACCTCATAGAACATCCACCACTTATATATCTCTTGCATCTTTGCCGGAAAAGTTGTCGAGAGAGAAGGAAAACGATGACTTTGAATGACTTCCTCTTGTCGAATTGTAAGCAGATATTCACTTATAAATGCTTTTGATATACTGCGCCTTATATGAATTGAAGATGAGAGTCGTTCGTCAACGGATGTGATTAAATGGGAGTAAGAGATCCTCGAGATATTCTCTTTGAGGGAAATTAAAGAAATTGACAAATTTAAGCACACGATTTGCTGAAAACCCAGCTCTAATAAATTCAAAATTGAAAGTCAAAAGGGGTTAGAGAGTTTTGGGTATAAATAATAAGGATTTGTAGGGGAAAAAGGGGTATTTAGCCCAAGGATAACCCTATAGTCAAATCTAAGCAAAAGTGATTTTGATATACGAAGAAATTTTGCCTCCAGATTCTGTTTTTGAAATTTGGATAGAACCAGGTTTGATTCTAAAGAATTTTATCGCTTTTTCAAACGTAAACCCGATTTTTCAAAAAAAAAAGAGAAATTTTTTTGGTAAACCGGATTTAACTGGGTTTAAACCAATAACATTTGGTTCAGCTAGACTGGGAACTGAAAGACAACTAAAATGATTTACTTTATTCTGAGCAGATATTATCTGAATTCTATAAATCATCGTTAAATATTAATATAATAGAAATGAAAATTGAAAATTTCCTGAATTGAATTTCATGATGTTGAATTGAGTTTATCAAATTTCTGCATTTCCTTTTTCCTGCTGCTTTTAAATTCAGCAAAAAGACAATTGCACTCAATGAAATTCTCTATCAATAAAAAATCTTCAACTTCTCCAGCAGAATCGTGCTGTTATACATGTGTTTCTCCCCGCGATGTTGAATCCCCAAGAGGAAGTTCCTCCTGAGAACAAAAATATAATCTCGAAACCATATGATAATACAGGGAGACATTTTTTTTCTCCCTCATGTCATATACCAAATTTCCTCAACTCGTGATTTGATACACTCGAATCAATTTGAATATTACATTCATAATGTAAATTCCGTCGTTCCCTGCCAGAAAAACTCCCTAGAATTGCAATTCGTTGACACAAGGGTGAAATGATGAAAAAAAAAGTATGGGTGGGATTTTAATGCTCAAAAGTGAAGAACTGAGAGGAGAGAGAGGGTGAAACAGGGAAATGCATTAGACTTTAAAATATTCATCATGAAATGAGAAGCAATGCTAGACCCTCTTTTTGATGGAGATACATTCCAATTTCAAATGGATCCGACACTGACAATAACTCTAATGAAATTTTAACCATCTTTTCAGTCCTTCGACAGGCAAGATTCAATTAATCATAAATTACCGGAGAGGAACAATAAAATTGACTTAATTGTTTTACATATTTATTTCACCTGCAAAACTACCTCACCTGGCATTTCAATTTCCCTCATTTTCACGATGTCACTCTGTTACTGCAAAAGAGGTTGGCTTTCAGCGACTGTTGCACATTGCAAGAATCCACCATGCAAGACTACTCTTATTCCTCGTCATCTTACATTCTTTCATTCCATCTTAACACCCATAATATGGGGAACTTGTCAGAGACTTTCCTTATAGTCTTACCAATGAAATTTCGCACATTTCCATCTAAAGGCGTCTCCTGGATGAAATTTGAATATAGCACTCCCTTTTGGCAATATGCCTTCAACATGTCAGCACATTCACACTTGCCATTTACCTACTTGACACCCAAATATGAAATGCTGTTGCCCCTAATAGAGTGTCAAGAAAATATTTCAGGCACTTTCATTCGCCACTACTGCATTCGATCCACTCTCTATAAGCCATAGAGTGGATTACTTTGGGGAAAATATGGAAAATATATAGAAGATTTTTCATGATGGATTGCAAGGGAAGGCTTACAAAATTCAATGGTAGCAATAAAAACGGTTTTTTTTTAAACTTATTTAAACACAGCTCTAAAAACTTTACTAAAAGAAATATCTAACGAAAGCTTGTTAAGTTTCCAGAGAGCAAAAAGATATAAGGAGAAGCGAAAAAATGAGAAAACTTTCGAAATTTCTCTTGAAATCTCACAGTTTTTTTTTTCAAAGAATTGGAAATAATCTCCAAGAATTCCTAATTGTATTTCTGAAACATTAAAAAGCCTTAGAATTTTTGAAAAGTTCCAGGCAATCCAAAAGCTCTTAGGAAAGTCCGAGAATATCGTTAGAAGCACTACAATACTAATCTGAAGCTCTATGGAGTTTTAATAAGCTTTGAGCTTTTTTTTGAAAAAGCTCTATATGAATTATAAAATCATTCAATTGACAAAAAAACTGTTAAGAGAAAAGCATCTAAAATACACAAACAAAAATATCAGAAGTTCTAAAAAGCTTCGCAAAACTCCTGATCGGATAAATTTTTAGAACTTTTTATAATCTTGGAAAGCTTTTGCATATTTTCTTAAAGCTTTCATAGCTTTTTTAGACATCTGCCTTGGAAAGATTTTTAG
Source organism: Phlebotomus perniciosus (assembly GCA_918844115.2). NCBI lineage: Eukaryota > Metazoa > Arthropoda > Insecta > Diptera > Psychodidae > Phlebotomus > Phlebotomus perniciosus. Next base: position 58,729 of record CAKKOB020000173.1, on the reverse strand, counting down.
AAAGCTTTCAGAAAAACTTCTAAAAAGCTTTCTGAGAAGCTTCCAGAAAGCTTTTTAGTCACACTTTTTTGAAAAAGCTCTAAAAAGCTTTAGACAGCTCACTACAGCTTAGATACTTTATGAAAAGCTTCAAGAAAGCTTTAAAGCTTTCTGAAATGCTTTCACAAAGCTTTTTAGTGATACTTCTTTGAAAATGTTCTGAAAAGCTTTCTTAGACAGCTGAATTTCTTAGAAAGCTCTAGAGTTTCCAGAAGCTTTCTTGAAAGTTTTTAGACTGTTACCTTTTTGAAAAGCTTCTAAATACTTTCTTGAAAGCTTCCAGAAAGCTTTATAGCTCCTTAGCTTCCTGAAAAGTTTCCAGACAGCTCACAAGTTACACTTCCCTTTGAGCGCTATAGAAAGTTGTCTTAAAAAGCTCTAAAAAGCTTTCTTAGAAGGCTCTAAAAAGCTTTCTTAGAAAGCTCTAGAAGGCGTTCTAGTGACAATTTTCTTAGATAACTTTAGAAGGCTTAAGTATAGGAAATGAAATTGGGAAAAAGCTCGGTTGAAGAAGCTCAAAAATTAGATCTAAAAAGCTCGCAAGAATTTCAGAGAAACTACTTACTTTTTTGAGATATCTCATGGTGATTTTTAAGGCATGGTCTCTTTCTGGGAAATCTTGGTTCATTCAACTCGTTTAAATTTCCCAGTCAGTCTAAACTATAGTCAATCCCAGAATCCAAATGATAATGGCGAGAGAGTTAAAAGATATTTTGGGGTGTGGTCATTCATTTTAATTTCCCATCATGCTGGTATAAATCGTGGAGGACCTCGTGCTGGGATGATGAATGTGAATTGTGATTCCCAAATACACGAATATGTGCTGTGTCTGATGTGAATGATTCCCATTTTCCACGCGCGCGGACCCTGGAGGCCAGAAGGACTCTCTCGCCAGCAGATTTATCATCCCGACCAGCAATCTGTAGAGAATTGATTTACAGTCTCATCCGTTTACGTCATGTTATTCGAGATGGGTGAGAGCAAATAAGAAGCATTTTTGCACATTAAATATAATATTTATTTTTGTTTTTTTTCCAAGTATATATACCCTTATGTTTTAGATGTATTACAGTCGCTATATTTTTTTATTTTTTATTTCATGGTATATAGTACGGTTTTTTCTTACTTTATACGTATCAAAGAAATCTTTTTCACGAAATATACGTTTCAAAGTCAAATCACATTATCGCAAATGGTATAAGAGATAGTAAAATTATTTTATTGACTTAGAATATGATAAAATTTAAATTATATTTTTTTTTCTTAAATTTTTGATTATAAATTATGAGGTTAATAACTAAAAGACACATTCATTTTTTTCCACACATTTTCACAAAATATCCATTTCATTCAATCTCATCAATTTCCTTTATCTTTTATTTATGGTAAAAAATGCTTTTTTTAAAGTATTCAAAATCAAATCTAGTTTAAAAGAAATATTCAATTACAGTAACTCTTAAATTCGCTTTTTATTTGCCTTAATTATTTTTTGATCTTTAGTTTCACTGCTACATTTATGTTTTTCTTTTCATACGCTATTTTTCTCCATATATTGATATTTTATCATCATTTTTTTGAGAGATTCATTTGAGAAGTTTCTCAATTATTATTTTGTTTTTTTTTTAAATGTAGTTCATGAGAGTCGAAAGATGGTGAAAATGTGAGTAAGAAGTATGAGTTGAAAGTCAATTGAGCTTTTATCTATCCTGAAGTTGAAAGTTTTGTGCAAAGTTGCAACTTTCCCATTTAGTTAGAAATTTCTTCTTCTAATTATTTCTATAGTTGAAAAAGAAATACATTGGTGGAATTTATCATATTGCTTAAATACATTCCATATAGCCTTTGAGCTTCTGGTTATGTTTTCACTTTTGAGAAAAGAAAACTTCTTTGAAAGTATTATTGTTTATTTTTTTTTATTTTAAAATTTCTTCTAATTATACAAAATCAGTCTATTTCCAGTGAAGTGCAATTTATGAAAAAAGTGTTCGGTTAAAAATACTATTGGAACATCGGTTGTAAGACGTTATAGACTATATCAAAAAATAATTTTACAATTTATATATACAAAGGTACTAAAAAATGAGGAGAACATGTTTTGGTGAGATTGCAATATATATTTTTCTTATATGTAGTTATTATATATTTTTTAAATTAATTTTACCATTAGAATTTTTGATATTTTTAAATATTTTTTATTTTTTATTTTTGGCATTTATATTTACATTTTTCATTTCAATGATTATATTATATTATACCTTTCCCCCTCACTCTAATAGGGACAATTTGAGTGGTTCCATCTGTGGGGCTTCCTCGGGCGTCTTCTCGTACAAATGGAGAAAACGTCTGGATAATTTATGATTCGATATAATTCGCTAAAGTTGGTTAAGAAGTGTTAGGAGGAGGAACTTAGAATCTAAATGTTATGCGCTCTTCAACCTTATTTCCTCCACTCTTTATCCTCTCTTTTTTCTCATCTTGTAAAATGTTTTTTCTTTTAGGAAACCAATTTATTGAAATTCTGGAGAAGTCGTTGTTCTGGTGAATTGGTTTGAATTGTTATTCTTGTACCATTTCATATCATGTCTTTTCTCTCTCTCTCTTTTAGCTCTTCAATTTTTTTCCTCCCTGCATTTTCTCCTTTTATTGTTGTTCTACTAATTTCCTTTAAGGGTTACAATTAGGTATGAAAATTTCAAGCGGGAGAAGTGATTAAAAGAAAAAATTAAGGAGGTGATTTGGATTCTTTTGGAGAGAACATTCCCTGTGACTCTATCTCAAAAACATCTTATATACATCCGACCTAAATAGTAATGTCTTCCTTGTCCTCTGACTCAGTACCATTCACTTCTACGCCCGCCGTGGGGCTCACCTTGAACATAAAGTGTTCGCTCTGATTCTCCTGCGGAGAGCTGCCGCTCTGATAGCCTGGACTGGGTGACTCTGCGTTCTCGGGAACGGGAGTAATGTTGGCGTAGTTGGCGGAACCTGGCAGGAGACTACAGAATTGCGATGGGGTCATCTTGGTGGGGTCACCAGGAGCAGTGATACCTTGCTGGGTCAGACACAAAATGGATCTGTCTATATTCTGGTACTCCTTTCCCGATCTTGGACGCAATGTCGATGTGGCTGGACGAATTAATCTAGGAGAAACAACGGGCCGATTGGGATAGGTTTTAATAGGGCTTGAACCTGAATAGGGCTTCATCGCTAGTCAGTCAGGATAATCTTGTTATTCATTACAACTTAAATCTGGTCAGGACTTACTTGATCCTGATTCTCCTAAATTTATTTTTTAACTACACTGAAAGAAAAGAATCGTAAGAAAATCGTACAAAGTTCGTCAATATCGGTTGTTAATTTCATTTTGACAAAATAGGATGTAAATGGAGGTATTTTGGAGGTAAGTTCGTAAAAAATACGAGATTTTACGAACTT
>CAKKOB020000173.1:44396-55155 GCA_918844115.2 Phlebotomus perniciosus | reverse complement strand
TTACGAAAAAGATACGAACTGGGAGGTAGTTTGACGAGTTTCGCGGGTTTTTAAAAAATTACGATCTTGGAGGTGAAAATTACAAATTTTTACGATTTTTAAAGTTGTAAATAAAAATGACAAACTTGGAGGTAAAAAAATTAACGACTTTTTACGATTTGGAGCCCTGAAACGCTTTTTACCTCCGAAATCGTTGATTTTCATACAAATTTCACCTCCTTTGACGAACTTTTTACGATTTTTTTCTTTCAGTGTAGGGGTTGAGCCTACCTAGGGCTAGATCCCGAATAGGTCTTCCTTGTAAGTCAGGCTCATCTGGTTATTCATTAGAACTTGAACCTGATCAGGACTTATAAACTATCTATTATTTGATTCTGATTCTCCTAAATATGTTTTCTAACTAAGGGTTGAGCCTAGGCCTTGATCCTGAATAGCGCATCCTTGTTAGTCAGGTATTATAAATACTGTTAATCATTAGAACTTGAATCTGGTCTGAACTTATCTGATCCTGATTATCCTAAATATAATTTCTAACTAGGGGTTGAGCCTACCTAGGGCTTGATCCTGAATAGCGCTTTCTCGCTAGTCAGGATAGATTCTAAATAATTTTGTTGAATAGGTTCGTCAGTGGTTACCCATTCCTAATTAGTATTTAGAAACCGTCCATTATTATAACCGGAATAGCCTAGTTTAACAGGGGTTGAACCTAAATAGATCTTGTTCATTAGTAGGGCTCAATCCTGAGATTCAAAATTCGGAGTTTTGTCCTGAATTAGTAACTATCAAGACTTTGAAACTATGTATTACTTGAACCTGAATAGGTTCCCTTACTAGGGGTCAAGCCAGTTCCTGGAAGGGACTTGTTAACGAGTAAGGCTCAATCCCAATAATCTTTGATCAAAGGTTTTTGAATTGCTCCAAAGGATCCTAGGCCACTTGCCTTCTGATTTACGGTTTCCTAACTAGGCTTTGAAACCTATAATCATTCAAAACTTTAAACTCACCTCATTCCCTCTGGAGTGTCTGACGAGCTATGGCTGGACAAGGAAAGTGTCTCTATGTAGTCCGACATGTCTGATGTGCCACTGCTGGTACTCCTCGAATCAATATACGGCGGTCCTGCGATCGAGGCCACCTCCCCGGGGCTCGTGAAACCCTTCACTTTGGGCGGGCAGATGGGTATCTCTGCCTCGGCGGAGGTGCTCTTCTCCGGGATCTTGATCTTCTGGAACTGGAATGAGAGCTCGCGTAGGGGATCAAAGGACTTGGAGCGACGTGGTAGCGAGGCGTGAACACAACCGGTGGCCGGCAGGATATGTTTCTGATGACGGCGGGCGGACATGGCGGTGGTCAGTGGAAGCTCAAAGTCAGCAAAGTCTCCAGTACGCTGTCGCAGAGATCCCGTTGATACGCCAGAGTCATTGGAGCTGGAGGAGTCTCGATTCTGCGCTTTGCACGGAACACTCTCAGATCGTCTGATGTAGACGGACTGGGAGTTTTGACTCTGGGTCGTGGATCCTGAGATGTCATCTTCAGGCTCAGCAATGGCTGCTCTCTCAGCAGTGCTTGTGGAGGCTTCGCAACAGGTGGCATCTTCGCAGGGTTCTGCTTCCTGGTGGATGCAGGGCGACGAGGAGCGACGACCCTCCAGGTGAGTTAGGGAGGATTTTCTTAGTGTCTCCGTGCTGTCAAACTCCTCCACGTCCTCGAGGAAGCGCGACGAGTCCGCCGATGATGATCGCTTCCTGGTAACAAGACGCTTATCCACATTCCCAGGAATCAGATCACTGTTGTCCAGAAGTTGTTTTCGGTTGTAAGGATTAACTCCACTTCTCATCATGGCGCTGCCTGGTACTCTAGTGTCGTCCTCGGAGCGTTTCTTAGACCTATCTACGGTGGGTCCATTGAGGCTGGGATTGCTGGCGGACTTTTCCCCAATGATGCGGTTCATCCTCTGCTTGATTAGGTCACTCTTTGTTGGAATCGGTGGACTGGTGACTGTTTGGGGAGCAGCCGGAGACATGGGCAGATATCCTGGGAACTCTCCTCTATCCTTTCGTGGCTCCATCATCACGTAGTTCTCATTCTTTCCATCAGTCGGAGTCTTGACTTCCTGGCAGGGTGTCTTAGCCCCTTGATCCGACACCTTGCCCGAAGCATGACCACACTTGTGACAAATCTTGGGAGTTTCAGCTTCCTCAGCGTCCGGACAGAGTCCCGCTCGCTCCAGCACGTTCTTGGAGTTCTCGTAGTGCTCCAGGGATTGAGCGAAATCCATATTCGTATAGTTGGCGTCAGTCGGTTGACTTCCTGCTTCCTTGGCCGGATCGAGATTTATGTAGTTGGATGAGCCCGACTCGGAAGCATCATCCGGGATGCATTCGCATTTATCTACAATGCGTCGACTCATCTTCTTGGCCATGTCCACCGTGGCGTAGATGGCCAGTTCACCGCTAGGCTGCATCACGGGCATCTTTCCCTCCCCGCTAAGCTTCACCCGACTGATGGGTACTCCCGTGTTCTCGATGGTGTTCCCACGACGACAGTACGGCAGGGAGATCCAGTTGTCTGCCCAGGACATCACCCGCGTGCACGTGCAATCTGCCCGATCTCTGTTGGCTCGAGGCAGACTCTCCGACTGACCCAGACACCCACACATCTTCCCCACCGTGGCGGGGATGTCGTAGTTGGCGTAGTGAGTAGAGCTGGGATTGCTATTCACATCGGCTGCCAGGTACTCGTGAATCTTCTTGGGCGTGTCGTAGTTGTCAGCGTCCAGGGCGACCGGGGTCCGGGGCACGTCGTAGTTCTCATAGGGGCCCACATGGGTGGCCGGGGAAGACAGTGGCAGTGGCATGGGTGGCTTCGGCAGGGACTTGGGCTTGGGCGGCCTGGGTGGTCCACTGTGCTCGCACCAGCCCTCCTGGCCGAAGGTGCTCCTCGGCACTGAGTACTCAGAGTTGCTACTGCTGCCTGTGTGGGAGGAGCACAGGGACATCCGATCGTGACCCTTGGGTGGTGGAGCCGCTGGGCAGGTGTGATACTCAGAGATTGTCCAGGCGGGTGTGGGAGCTAGTCCTGGAGTGCCGGCTGCAGTGGAGCTTCGTGACATCGATGGGGCTCCCAGTTTAGAAATGCAGCTCATACATCGCTCAATGTGGGCCATAGTGGAGCGTCCGGGGAACATGTCTCCATCCCCGAGGCCATCATGAGCCTCAGACACGGACACCGTGTCCCCGCAGCCGTAGTTACTGTCCAGATCCCGAGATTCCTGGGAGGGCCAGAAGGACGTCCGGCTGCTGCACATGCAGTTGTTCTCCTCAGCGTGGAAGTGATGATTCGCCGACAGACTGACCCCATCCTCAATGGGACGCGGTGAGAGCTTCCGGGGACTATCCAAGGCTGCAAGAGGAAGGCCTGGCAGCTATAATAAATGGTCATAGGGATATACTTTGACACCTCACCTGAGAGCTTTCGTGCGACGGGACGTCTCTTTGTTGCCAGCTTCCCTTGTGAGGCGACTTTGAGGGTGTGGGTGATCTCATCCCCCTGGTCCGTCACCAGTACATACAGTCCTTCGCCTTTGCCACACTGTGACCCACCCTCGAAGCAGAAACGATTGTCCACAACCCCGTAACGCCTGCAAAGAGGTGTTTATCCCATATACAATTTTCCACCTGATGCTCTTCCCTGGGCGCCCCTCCCCCCTCCCCTTCCGGATTGGTATGTGAGAGTGTCTCACAAGAATTTCTCCGCGCCCCCCGCTTTAATTAAGAAATTTCCACTTGCACGCGCTCGAGAAGAAATTTACCTTGCCAACTTTCTTATCAAGGGACGGGCGGGTGGAAATTAATTGAAACAAACGATTAATTTCCATGTGACTGCACCCCTTCGTGATATGGTCAATGATAAATCAAAAGAATTCACCGACCAAATGGGGAGTTTCCGCTCAAATGGCTAAATATAACAAGAATAATCCCCATCATCAACATTGTGCTCGCCAATAAATTAGGATATGGTCTATTAGGTAAGGAATTACTGGTATAGAGCGAGGGTGTTCTGTGGCGTTGTGAAATGAGCCTCATTCTCATTCGCACGAAAATGCGTTGCAAGGGATTATTTATGCAGCCGAGGGAGTAAAGGGGAGAGGTGGGATATTTGGGAGACTTTTTAATATTTCTTAAATTTAGCTTTATTTCAAATCCGGATTTCTCGAGAACCTATCGACCGATTTCCCTGAAATTTTGATATGTTGTTGGGGGTGAATGGATCTTCAAAAAATACAAAGACATGTCAGAGGGCCTAATTCGTTTAGTATCCGGAACATGGCCTTGAACATTTGGTTGTATCCAGAGACGCAAAAATCTCTTCTCGGGAATTTTAAATTTGTCGAAAAATTTATGTAATAAGAAATTACCTTAAGTGTCCAATCTCCCAGAGTCCCGCTAGTCTGGGTGGGACGCCGGTTGTGAGACAGAATCGATGATCCTGCACGTGCATCCTCGCCGGTCCCGTTGACACCTTCGCCTTGGGCGGTGCCGTCGACACCAGTATTAAGTACTGAATATCGTCTCCGAGATTTGTGGATATTTTCACCTAGAAAGGCGGAACGTCTAGAGAGAAGGTTTGGGGAAGAAAGAAACAGCAAAAAGGGATAACAGACCTGCCACTGAATTAAGCGTTCTCTTGTATCAAAAGCCAGCACAACGATAACATCTTGACAAATAATGGCAATTGTGTTGGACTCCTTGTCTAATGTAAATCCAGATTCAACGCCCAGAAAGTGCTGCAGTGACAGGGAAGCTTTCGTCTGGCCGTGCTTGTATCGATCCTTGGAGTCTCGGTACAGCTGGAGGTGGAGACAATCTGGAGAAGGGGCATAAGAAAAAGGAGAGTGGATAAAAATGGTTTACAAAGAGACGTATAATTGGTAATTTAGGTAACGAGACTTTTGCCATTCCCACTCTTTGGGAAGACAATCTCACCCCCTTCTTCCAAAGATGTGTAAAGGAAGTCCTCCTCTGTTCTTCCTGGCTCCAACTTGCACATTTATTTAATCATCCATCACATAAAACCCACCCTCATGCGGAATGTCTCACAAGCAATTTTGGGGGTGTCTGAGGCATTTTGGGAGGGGGGAGAAGAGATTTTGCCGAAAAGTTCCAACGAGGAGAGCCGCAGAGAAACATCATTTGCCACTAATTTAAATTAACTTAAGCGTCGCGAGTGACGCAACATCCGGTACCCTGTTTCGTGAAATTAAGTTTCAACTTTTCGTGTATTTTAACTTTATTTCCTCTTACGCGAAAACTTTACATGGGTTTTGTATGTCTTCTTGGGGCTGTGTTCTCGGATGCAGCATTAACTCATACTGTTGAGATGCAAGAATTAGAAGAGACGGGCAGATGAATTCATTTGTAATTTTTAAGTTTATTAATCTCTTATCACTTATCAACACGTGGGGGGGATATTATAAGAAAAAGCTCTGAAAAAGATAATTCTGAAGTTGAGAGTTTTAGAAAACTTTTTAAAATTCCTTTAGAAAGCTTTACTAAACAGCTTTAGAAAGCTTTCTTATAAAGCTTTAGAAAGCTTTCTTAAAAAGCTTTAGAAAGCTTTCTTAAAAAGTTTGAGAAAGCTTTCTTAAAAAGTGTTAGAAAGTTTTCTTAAAAAATTTGAAAAGCTTTTCCTAAAAAGTTTCAGAAAGCATTCTTTAAAAGTTTTAGAAAGTTTTCTTGTAAAGCTTTATTAAACAGCTTTAGATATCTTTCTGAAACAGCTTTAGAAAACTTTCTTAAAAAGTTTTGAAAAGCTTTCCTAAAAAGTTTTAGAAAGCTGAATTAAACAACTTTAGAAAGCTTTCTGAAACAGCTTTAGAAAACTTTCTCAATAATCTTTAGAAAGCTTTCTCAAACCATCTTAAACAGCTTTAGAAAGCTTTCTCAAATAGGTTCAAATAGAAAGCTTTAAGTAGTATAGAAAATAAAAATTGATAGGATGAAAGCTCCTGGAAGCTTTCGAATTGAAGCTTTGGAATTTTGCATCTTTTTGACCATAATATCTCCCCTTTGAAATTTTACTTTAAATTCTCAACAAAAACCATGAAAAAATTGCATAAAATCAATCAAATGGAATTAGCATGGAAAATAAATGAAAGAGATTCAATAAATTTGAAAGCATTGAATTTAATGCAAAATAAAGCGAAATGAAAAAGTCAGTATATAGAAAAATATGTTTGGAAGATGAGAGAGATAGAGAGACATAATGCGACTCAATTTAAATTATCTCTCCTCCAGTGTATCAAATTGATTTTATGCAAATAACAGTGCATTTGAGAGATTTTTTGTCGGTCAAATTTTGCCGGAGGGAATTGAAAAGGCGAGTTTTGCTAATTTCCACTGAGCAAAATTGATATGCAATATCATTAGCTTAATTGAAAATAAACAATTTCACTCTAAAGGGGTGGCGAAAAGCTGTCATTATGCCTGTAATTTATCCCATGACCAACACCTCTATATATAATTAAAAAAATAAAAATTCACTCGAGAGTGACCATCAAAGGGGAAAAGTTCCCCATCCGATGAGCTTACGGTGAGAATTTTCACACAAATGATAAAAAGAGAGAGAGCTTTTCTCTATAATCTTCTTTTCCTCATCCATACCTTTAATCCCCGGGAAACACATAAAGACATTGTGGGTGGAAAGAACTCTGAGACTGTGAACATTTTTCATGATGTTGAAGACCTAAATAAATCTAATCACATCTGAAAAGGGATGCTTGCGAATTTACTTCTTACATCTTCAAGTATTGGATTTTATGTGGCACAATTTTCTGCATTGAGTAATTTTCCCAGGGCAACATCACCCCCTCAATGTCTTATGGGATTTCGCCTCGCGGCAGCTTACGGTCCACTCTCGGGGGGCGGATGCCAAGAATAAGGGTAAATTGGAAATTATTTTCCTCCAGGAAAAGAAGCTTTTGAGGTCACTTCGCAATTTAGCGAGTGGGGATTAAAAATAACTATAATTATATGTCATGACATAGATCATTCAATGATATAGGGGGAAATGGGGCAGTAGGAACACAATTTCTGTTATGAATTTCTTATTGTTTTTCCATATTAATGGTAAACGGGGTAACAAGTTCATGTAGTCTTAGAATTTTCCTTATGAATTCAGTTTAAAAAATTTCTTTTTGTCCGCATCTGCCCCATGAGATTGTCCATATCTACCCCATACACATTCCTGGCGTTTATTACGCATCAGAAAAGTCTTCCCTATCTTAAAACTGATAGTAGAAACTTTTATCAGCTGGAAGTAGTAGAAAACGAATAAAATTGTAATCTCCTGAAAATCAATTTACGAACTGCCCCACTCTCCCCTATATTTATGTGCATTTTAATTAGCTGAGTTGACACAAGAAGATCCGAGAGATTTCTGACAATCAAGGAGAAGAAATTCCCTTCTTGCAAGCCAACAAGGTCCCTATATTCTCCCTCTGGATGGTCACAGGGAAATTCTATTTAATATGCAATGGAATTTTTCCAACGGAATACGAAATTAAGGTGATTTGTCATGTCCCCTTAAAGCTTGCGATGGAGCTTTCATGTGACCACCCAAGCAGGGGGTGGGATGCGAGGGAGTGTTAAGCATGCGAACATGAAAGAAATCTCTCGAGCCATCTTGCTTTCAACGAGACACTGAGGAAAAAAGGATAATCATCTCTCTCTCTCGTCTAATTATGAAGCAGAAGATCCTGTCGCAGAGGTTGATGGCGGGAGGGAGGAGAGATTGCTTAATTAAAGAAAATTAATTTTCATCTTAATCAGCTTGATTTATGTTTGTCTCTGTGTCACGAAAGGCTCTCATTTTTTTTGCCTCAGCTTCAATTTTTGCTCAACTTTAGACGCCAAAGTTTGTCTTCCTTAATTTCTTAGCAATAATGGTGATATAAGGGATGCAGATTATCTATCGACTGGGGAATGGAAATGCTACTCTGGTGGGACATAAATCAATGGGGACGTCGACAATTGAAAACGACGATTTGTGGGTGGTGGATATCTAGAGTCTAGAATTACTGATGACGCTTCTTAGTTCATTAGTTGAATCATAAATCAGAAATTTACCCCAGTTCAAGTCTTTCCGTTCCCGGGAGACGGAAATATATGGCAAGAATTTAAATTCTAGTTACATAAATGTAAGCATAATTCGTATCTCATCAAATATAGCTCTTTTTGCATCCCTTCTGCACAATTACATTTTAATTAGAGACTGACCCAATTGCCGGAAGATTGTCTCTCAATATATTTCTCATTAATGTTTATCTTTTGCCCTTTTAGCGAATCGTGCTGGAATAATGCCGGAACGACTCTTGCAAATCTACGGAAAATTGCAATTTATCTCATGGAATAATTCAGTGGTTTTCCAAGCATTCAGAAACATCCCCGGTAATTTGACTTTAAGTGCAATTTGAGGAATGCGAAAATGTTATGAATGTTACTCATTGTGAAATTTCTGGAAAATAATTGGACGGTTTAATAAAATTACTTAAAAATAGTGATTTAATAAATTTGCATATCACTACATTTAATATTTGAAATCAAGGGGGAGATATTAGGGTTAAATGGGCGTACATCACTTCCAGCTCTATAATTTTTTGAATGAATGTTCTCCAATTACTTTGGCACTTGAAAGAAAGCTCAAAGGAGCTTTAAAAGTTTAAAAAAGCTTTGAAAAAAGCTCAAAAGAACTTTGAAAAGAAGTTCAAAAGAACTTTGAAAGAAGGCTTTTTGGAGTTTAAAAAGGAAACTTTAAAGAGCTTTGAAATAGATATAAAAAAGCTTTGAAAGAAAGCTTAAAAAAGCTTTGAAAGAATGCTTAAAATAGCTTTGAAAGACAGCTAAAAAGACCTTTAAGAAGAAGCTCAAAGGGACTTTGAAAAAAGCTGAAAAAAGCTTTGAAATAAAGTTTAAAAAAGCTTTGAAAGAAAGCTTAAAAGAGCTTTGAAAAGAAGCTGAAAAGAGTTTTGGAGGGAAACCTAGAAGTGTTTTGGACGAAAGCTTTGAAGAGCTTTAAGGGAAGCTTTGAAAAGCTTATTTGGAAGCATTAAAGTGCTTTAAAAGGAAGCTTAATAGTTTTGGAGGGAAACTTTAAGAAAGCTTTCATCTCAAAAGCTGTGGAATTTTCTTTAAAGCTTCATATGTTCAAGAAGTTTTAAGTTAATGGTTAAAGATTACATTTGGTCATAAAAGCTTCCAAAATGTTTGAAAAGCTCATAGAATCTTCTGAAAGATCATTAAATACTCAAAAAAATGACTTAATGTGTCGCTATATTAGAACTTCCACTGCAAAGACGTCCACGTACAACACTTCTGACGATATATTCCCCTTGTTCAAAATTCGAGCTATTTGATATTTATATAGTTACTATATATAATCCCTCTTCCTATCTCTCTCGCTCGATGAACAGCAAATTTCAACATACGTTCAACTTTATGTTTTCAACATTTACCCAACAATCTCGTGAGGAAAAAACTTTAATGGAAATAATTGGTGGGAAAATGATCTTTTTGTGTTAGATAAATGCCATTAAACATGTTTTCTATTGTGTTCTATGTATGAGCAGCAAAATCCTATCGAAACTTTCTCCTCATCCTCAACCACAAAAGGCGATATTTTGGAGTTTAGTCCATGCGTAAGTTTTAATAGTGCACAACAGGGGAAAATTAGAAAGTTTTGGGGCCAAGAGAGGAGAGTTGTCCCAAGTTTTGGGTTTAGGACTCAACAATCGATATACGGATGATTTCACATGGGAGTTCAAAGGCTCTCAGGTAAGGGAGAACAAATGAGTTTATCATTTATGAAAGTTCAACTATATCTGTATATAGAGGAAAATTTGCCAAGAAATTCGCCAAAGATCGTCCAATTTGTCGGGATCCTAATGAGATTCATATTTACACAAGTCTATACAGAAGGGATGCTTCTTAGGAGTGATTGTTGAGAAGACAATTGAGCCCTCCCTTTTGGCATGGACTGGCGCAAAAGACATACACAATAGAGTGAACAAACTCAAACACTCACCCATGTTTTCCCTGAGTTTGGGGGGACCTGAAATTTTCGGGGGAGGCGAGAGAAAACGGCGGGTATTTTCTGTTGCCAACGGGTAAAAGGCAAAGAGAGAAAAAATCCCAGGGAAGTATTTGAGCCTCTACTGCGGAAGAGGGTGTGTGGAAGGGTATTTTATGGGACTTGTTCTTGCACTTCAAGTCAAAGAAGCAAACCCTGAGACGGGGTGGTGGGTGGAAAACTTGTGACTTTTTCGCCACTTTGAACCGCCTCGAAGCTGGGAGCAATCGAAAGTTATATTTTACGAATTTTCTCTCTCTCTTTTCACCACTCTCCGAAAATTCTCCCCAATGGCCATCGTTTTCTGTTAAAGAAAAGTTTGCGAGTCTCCTGCATCGATAGGGAAGTTTGGGTTTGATTGAGTTTAATAATATGGTCTTGCGGGGGAGTATCTTCCATCCACCACAATTATTTCGAGACAGAAGGAATTTGCCATCGACACATGATGATATTAAGAATGAAATCTCTCTATAATTCTTGTCAGATAAATATGTATAGGGGAGCGCGGGGCTAGATTAGCAAGGGGCTACTTCCACAGTTGGATTTTTCTGATTGGTCTTAGACTGAACATTGGCCAAACCTTTATGGGTTCAAAGGAAACATAAAGGACTATGCTCACTGTGAATTTCATCAG
>CAKKOB020000173.1:0-44296 GCA_918844115.2 Phlebotomus perniciosus | reverse complement strand
CAGAGAGAAATAAAACGCAAATGCTCCTCACTTGGGGGTGGAAAATGTTGTTGGACTGAAAACTTATCGAGAGGAACACGAAATATTCTGCCTTTTATTCTTTCACTTGAATAAATTGTCGCCTCCCATTTTTTTCTTTCTCCCAATTTTGAAGGGGGTTTGGAAAAGAAGAAAAGATAGAGAGAAAAGGGAAAATTGAAATGGGCCTGAATTTGTTGAGGGGGAGGACGAGATGCAGAGAAATATCCACACAATTCCGAAATAAATTTCAGAAGAGATATTCTATAAATTGTGAAGTAGAGCTTCCACTTCTTATTTCAAATATTTCTCAATCCACCCCTTCGTGGCCCCAAAGAGAAAGTGAGAGATGACTGAGGATAGAGAAAATTCATTTTCTTCATGTTGCTAAAACATGAAATGAAACATATGTAAAAATGTTTCATAGAGGAAGAAAAGGCCAGAGGAGTTTCGGGTCTCTCAAGTATAAAACTTATTATGAAAATTTACTTCGCACGCCGCACTGGGAAAATTCTTCTATTTATGAGAAAGTGAAAATTTATTTCCCTCAGATAAAACTTGATGATATTTTTTGGGTCTAACTCTGACACAGTGCTGGAAACATTTATTGTCCACTTTCTTTCTCTCACATCTTTCACATTTTTTCCACGTTTTTGCATTTAGATGCAAATTTTTGCCATTTTTGTGTGAAACTCTTTTATTTTTTTCATGCCAGCAACAGAAATATGTATTCATTTATGTCTTTTTTTCTGTTTTGCAGAATTGTACGAAAAGAGAATGAAACAATTTTTGCTCAGCTGGAAAGTTTTATGAAGTAAATTACTTAATCATCAGGATAAATTACTTGGCTCTTTGCCCAAAATTAATCCAATTAACTTCAATCTATAAAGTTCCCAAGTCGAAAGCTCTTCCTCTGCAATTTGAATTCTGGCAGTTAAACTTCGATTTGAATTCATGCCGGTGAGTAATTCTCTCTAGGAAAGAAAACTCCCCTGTTCCAGACAACAATCGATCGACGCCCATTTAGGTGAATTAATGGATTGTTCTTGCAATTTTTCCACCCACTGTATCCGCCCCTTTCAACAGAAAGAGAAAAAGAAGAAAAAAAACCTTCTTCCCGGGAAGGATAAAAGTGCACAAGAATCGTCCATTTCTGTGGACTTTCACCCTCTTTTCGTCAGAGCTATGTATATGGGAAAAGTTTTCCCGGGGATGCTGGAAGTCGTAAAAGTGCGGATACAAAATCCATTAACTTTGCTTCTTCGCCCACCCAAACCCTGTGGTCGACAATTGCCGAGTCTGGGCCGCCGCTATAAGGGTGGATTTTCCCTTAAACTATGGATGATTTTTTTTTCCCTTCGCCAAATTGCAACTTTCACTGCGGAAAAATCCACACAGCTATAAATTGATAGGCGTCGGATAGATGTGTTAAATTATCCCCCTTTCTCCCCAGCCAGTGAGGTGTTTTCATGAACAAATTGGGCATTTTCGCTGTTTGTGATTTTCATTTGGGAAAATGCACGCAAATTGACAGAGAGAAAAAAAAGGAAATACGTGGTGAGGAAAGTGTAGAGAAATAATGAGACGGAGACCCCCTGATGGTGAATTTATGTGACATGGAGGATTGACTGGAGGGTTGAAGCCAGAGAATAAGCGCAAACACCAATAATTATCCTCGCACTTTCACAAAGAAGGGGCTTCAAAATCCCACCCTTTTGTATTTTTTGTTCAAGGGGTGATTCACATTGAGAAGAGGTTGTCATGTTTTGTTGGATATCAGCTAGAAATAGGTACTGGAGGGTTTTCAGTAGAAATTCAGTAACGATTTCAGTAGAAATTCAGTAAGAATTTCAGTAAAAACTCCGAAAGGATTTCAGTAGAAACTCAGTAAGGATTTCAGTTGAAATCCCCTAAATATTTCAGTAGAAATTCTGTTAGGATTTCTGTAGAAATTTTCATGGGAATTCTTCGAAATTGTGCTCTAATATTTACTAGAAAATTTATAAGAATTCTATAAGAAATTCTAAGAACTTTACAGATATACTTGAAACCTGTAACGAATTGTCACTCAAATTTAAAATAAGCAACCCCTTTGCCACTCACGCAACGTCAGGATCATTTCTTTCTCATCGATCCATTTCGCATCCAATTAGTTCAGCAATTAAAGTCATACACACCCTCCGAATCACCTTATCCAGACCCCTTGAAATCCACCCATAGAATGCAAATTATCCTTCTCTCGGCTAAGAATTGAATTTCATCCTTAAGACCCCATATCCGATAATGGAAATTAGCCTTTTTTTGCGCCGATAGACGCCGGATGGCGCATGTGACGCGAGTAAATTAAATGTGACAGGTTCTGGTTGGGGCAACCAGAAGTAATTTCTATTTTTTTTTGCCGCGACACCGGAGAAAACCTCAATAACCCGAAGAAGTTATGACAAGAAACACCAAAAGCCAGGAAGCTCATCTTCGAATAAATATCTTACAGTCTATTTTTGTCACAAGATGGAATGTGTCGCTGGATAGCATGAAGAATCTTTCAAATCAATTTGATGAATTACAGAAAGATGTCTTCAACTCTTTCAGACATATTTCACATGTACTGAGAGAAAAAAGAGAGGGTGTCAAGTGGGGATAATGTGTTTAAATAAACTGAGAGGAATTTTTGGTTTTAAATACCCAAAAGGCAAATCGTTGGGCTAGATAAAACTAGAGGTCTCTGATCTAATTTTGTGTCACCGCTAAAAATAAAAATGTTTGAAATATAATTTTTTTGAGTGCTTTTTTTCTGAAATGCATTGCCTGGGTAAAAATGAGAAATACCCACGATTCTCCAAATTCGTGTCATATCTCTATGGTTGTGAGTCTCATGAAAAATTCAACAAGACACAGCATATAAATAATTTCCATGATTTTTCTAGGAGACATGCTCGGGGAATTGTTTCAAGACAAGAGATTGAAAATTCTGTTGATTCCAACCATAAATATTCCCTTTTGTCATCGACGATTTTTTAACTTTTTGCGGTCATTTGTATGATTTTTCCCATGGGAAAATAACTCAAGCATGAATTTTCCGTGCTCGTTTTCAAATGTAAACACTGGGTGGATCATGGAAGAGGAAATTTAGACAATCTCCTCTAACGCGGGAGGGCCCACCCTTTCGCCTTGTGCACTCATGGAAAAAGAAGTAAATTGAACCAAATGGGGTTATTGTTGGGGAATAGGAAAAGGAATTCATCCTTCGTCAATTATGTAAAGAAAATATTTATTTCTTTCATACATTTCACCCATTTCACAATACCCGGGAATAGGATAATGGAATCGTTGGGGGAAAGCCCCAAGGAGCAGTTGCTCATGAAAAATTTTCCACCCAAACAGGGGGAGGGAGTGAAAGCACGGAAAAATTCCGCTTCGCTTTCACCCCCAAACTCCCAACAGTTTTTCCCAATTAGGGCCACGGAGGAGAAAAGGTCTCGCAATGGGATCATAAGCGAGGAAGGGATAGAATTAATAAGAAAGATTCTTGGCGTAATTGAAAAGTGATCAAAGTGAGGGTGAAAATACACAGAATGGCACCTTTTTATTGGCAAAGCAAAAATTTATACCAATAGCCAAGCTCACACCTGACACGGGATTAATAAATTGAAAAGCTCACACTTTTGCAACTTCATAACTTTTGAAGCAGCAGAGTATAGGGCAAACAGTAGATGCACTATTTAATTATGAGCTTTACCAGAGTGTTTCACAGACACAAAGGTGAAAGATTGGTAGAACAAGGGGCTACGGGAATCGATAATTTGCCATTGAGAGACATTGGAATTGTTGGCACTCAAAAGCTCAAACCATTCATCTTGAGGGAATATTAAATTATGCGCGAAAAGGGGGGAACTTTTAGCAATTAACATTCCAGAAGAGAAGCTTCAGACAGATTGCAGAGCTTTAGGAAAAGTCAAAATCAGAAATATGTAGTAAAAGTATAGGTAAAATAAAAATATCATTACAATTTTTTGTATTAAGCACTATAAAATGTTTAAAAAAGAATGATTATTCTTCTCATGATGAAGAAAACAATATGTGTATGTATTTTGCCATTGAAATATACATATAGAACTTCAGGGCTTTCGTGGAAAGCTCACATTTTTGTGGCATTTTGTTTAATGTTTCAGGTAACTTAATTAAGAACGGAAGGAGATTATTTAATTGCTTTATATAACGTCTTTTGCTGTTAACTAAACAACTTATATAATAGTTTCATTCATCATTCACTTAATATATAGTGTTAGCAGTGTCAGATTCATTTCAGTTTTAGACTCTGTGATGTTAAGTTCGGGCTTTATAATTGTGCATCAAAATGATTGCTTTTAAATTCTCTTGTTTCAATCGATTAAGTGGAAAAATTAGTTCTTACAAGTCGATTATCATACACTACTTGGCCTTATCAGTTTATGATCTTTCATCTAAGGAATTGAGGCCAGAGGATTACAACCACACAGCTATTGATTGTGTATTTAACGAGTATGACTATAATATATCCATATTGTGGAATCACTTCTACCATTTGGATTTTAAATGAAAAATCTGCGGAGGATTCAGAATGGCGATTTTTCTCCCAAAACTCCCGAAAAACTACACGACTAAATAACAACTTAACACCTGCTTGAGCCAGAACCACCAATAGCAGGGCAGCACTGTTGCAAATTTGAATGAAGAAACGGTTAGACGTATAACCGTTGAAAAAATTGCTCCACAAATAAAACTTTTATGATGTTATACCTTTGTGTTGTTACTTGCTAATAATTGTTTAAAGTCTTTGGATAAAGTCAATAGAATTTAAAATCAGCTGAAAAGAAACATATGGTGTTAAAGTGTTAAGCTATAATTATTTGGGCGGTATGTATTCCAGGGAAAAAGTTGATACGCCCATCATTGAGAAAACATGAGGAAGATCGAGTAAATCGGCACAACAACATCTTCAACATTGAGATTATAAATTATTCTTGCAAAAATAGCCCCTAATAGCTAGAATAAAATCATCAACTTCACCTTAGCTGGTGGGTGGGTGTAACGCCCAACAGCAAATGCAAAAAAAAATCAAAATGGTTATATACAATGAGTAATACAATAATTCTTTCAGTTCTTATTGTGGTTTCACTCGAATCAAACTATTTCTTACCTTAAGGTTTTCCCAAATCAAAAAACTAAGAGAATGTCTGCTGTAAGTGATTCTGATAGGCCTTTACCTTTTCAATTTGATTTTTCAAAATTTCATAAGAAAATTGATTTACTCATGAAAGTGTTAACATACAACTTTATTGTAAATGCAAGATATTTCTCAATGAGAGTATTTCTTATCCCGATAATTATGGCTCCTCAAATTCTTTCAACTGGACTTAATTTATTGAGAAACGATATGGATTTATATGCTAAGGTATCGACTGCGGTATATTTGGTAGGAGCTAATTTCCTACTTAGTTATCTCAGTTTGTATATATAAAACTGAAGCAAAAGAATTGGTTGATTGGATTCATAAAATCCATTTTGATTCATCTTGGATAAATTTGGGAAATATTGTGGAAGAACAACTGAAAACCAGCCTTCGATTTGCCCAATTTATAACAAAGTAATAGAAGAAAACTGATAATTACGTGTAATACATAAAATTATCAAAATCTTTTTTTTATATATATATATCAGGTACATCATTCTATTATTAATCCCAGTTCCTATTGCCATGATAATTCACTACTATTTGAGTGATATCAACATTGTATGGATGCCGTTCCTATTCCGACATCAGCTATTACTGTTTCAAAGTATCTCAATCACCATATTAGCGTCTTTCGCTATATTTGTTGAGAGTTTCTTCGTAACAGTTGGCTTCTTCATCGTTGGAATCATCAATGTGTTTCTCAAATCAATTGCTAAACTGAATGACGAGGAATTCATAAAGACATCCAGTACTCAACATCTTAAGGATTGTCACATGAAGTACTTGGAGATCTATCAGAAGCTCGAAGTTTTTGAAAAATTCTTCTCATCCGTTCAAATTGTTCGAATTGCCTCGAGCTTTCCTCTGATTGTATGTATTTTTCTCATTATTAGAATTTATCCAAATATGATTATCGTTTATTTTATGGCCTTAGTCATTATATCTCAATTCTTTATTGTTTGCTTATTTGGTGAAATTGTACATTCGAAGACCGAAAGAATCTTTTCGGAATTGTATCAAACAAGATGGTACGAGATGTCTGTTAAAGATCAGAAGATTCTTCTATTAATGATGAAGAAAACTATGACTCCATTTACTCTAATGGTTGCCGGAATGTATCAGATTAATTTAAGAATGTTCGTGGATGTTGTAAAGCTCGCCTTTTCAATTTGTGCCATTTTGCAAGCGTTGACTTAAATAATCACTAATTTATTATAAATTTTATGAAAGGAATCATAGATTTTAGAATTTTAAAGATTACTTGTTTTCTGTTAAGTATTCTGTTTATTGTTCTATAAACATTAAAAAAAAATAAAAAATATAAACACACAAACGTAAACATATAAAAATATTTTCACAGCTTTTTGTAACCCACCGGGCAATATAAAATGTCTATAAAATCTGATGATTATTCTTGTCGTGATGACGGAAACAATAACGTCTTTTGCTATATATTATATATGTATATAAATGTCATATATAAATATATATCTAACTAGAGAGCTTTCGTGTAATTCTCACTCTTTTTCAATACCATTTTACTTGCATTAAGTTGAATTTATACTTCGGTTTTCCTATTGTCAATAAAAAATTTCAATCTATAGTTTTTTTGTAAAGTTTCAGGTACTTACATAAGAAATTTTTAATTGCTTTATATGACGTCTCTAGCCTCTTTAAATAGAATAGTTTCATTGAGCAGGCTATTAATGTATACTCAACCGATGCTAGAATTATTTCAGTTTAAGACTCTGTGTTGTTAAGTTCGGACTTTAATTGTGCAATAAATTGATTTTCAAAATGGAAGCTTTACATTTCCCTTGTTTCAATCGATCAACTGGAGGAATAAGTTCCTACATGTCGATTATCGTGAACTACCTGGCCTTATCAGTTTGTGACATTTCATCTCCGGAAATGTGGCCCCAGGATTACGGAAGAATAGCTATTGAAAGTGGATTTAAGGAGTACGACTTTATAATCGTGGGTGCAGGTTCAGCTGGTTCGGTTCTTGCCAACAGACTCAGTGAGAATCCTAATTGGAGTATCCTCGTATTGGAGGCAGGCGGTGATGCTCCTATTGAGTCAGCTGTAAGTTTTTTTTTTTAAGATATCTCAAAGCAGAACTTATAGTGACCTCATTACAGATTCCAGGACTTATGACCTCAATGATGAAGACGCAATACGATTGGGAGTACTACATAGAATCCCCTAGTGGCTATAACAAAGGTTACTGGCCGAGAGGAAAAATGCTAGGTGGTTCAAGCTCAATGAATGGATTGGTTTACGTGAGGGGAACTGATGATGATTTCGATAAATGGAAGAGACTTGGAAATCCAACATGGGGTTGGGAAGATGTTTTACCCTACTTCAAAAAGTCCGAATCAAATCAGAATCCCGAAATTGCCGATGCCTTTGATGGGTACTACCACTCCAAGGATGGTCCGTTGTCCGTTGAACTGTTTAACGACAACGGAACTATTGATCTAGCTATTGTGGAAGCTGGTAAGGAGATGGGCTTCAAATTTATTCAGGACATCAATGCAGATGAATATATAGGATTCACGTTCAGCCAAGGGAATATTAGGGATGGGGTTAGAGAGAGCGCGGCAACGGCTTTCTTGGTGCCGATCAAAGATCGGCCTAACTTGCACGTTGTTAAGAATGCTCAAGTTCAAGATCTCATCATCAATGGGAATGGTGTGGTGTCTGGCTTGAGAATGAAGATTAAACAGATGGAATTGAAGGCATTTATAAGGAAGGAGATCATTCTAAGTGCTGGAGCTATCAATACCCCTCAGATACTGATGCTTTCGGGCATTGGACCTGGTCGTCATCTTGAGGAAATGGGAATTCCGGTACTCAGAGACTTGCAGGTTGGAAAGAATCTACAAGATCATCCTGATGTTCCAATTATAATCAAATACGAATCAAATGAAGTACCAAATGATTTGATGGATGAGTTTGTCCTTTACCTTATGAATCGCACGGGAAATTTTGCAACAGTTGGAACATTCCAGACAATGGGATTCGTTAATGTTGAAAATAGGTTGGACAAGTATCCGGACTTTCAATTTATCTTTTCATCTTATCTGAAAGGTAATATAAAAGCTCTTACTGGTTCCATGAAACTCTGGGGCTTCATCGACGCTTTGGCTGAAGTAGTAGCTTCAGAAGTTCAAGAGTCCAACATAGTTGTTGCTCACTTGACCTACTTAAGACCAAAGTCTAGAGGAGAAATTTTACTACGAAATCCCAATGCTATGGACAAGCCACGAATCTTTGCCAATTATTTGTCTGACTATTCAGACGTTTTGGCTTTCATTAAAGCCATAAGGCTCTACCTTGAATTTTTGGAGACGAAAGCTTACAAGTCTTACAAGGCTAAATTGCTGGTAATTCCTATTCCTGAATGCGATGCCAAGATATTCAATAGCGACGAATACTGGGAGTGTTACTGCCGGTATATGGTGAGGACGCTTTTTCATCCAGTTGGAACTGCCAGGATGGGATCATATTCTGACCGAGATGCCGTTGTGGATCCCAGATTGAAAGTCAAGGGGACGAAAGGATTGAGAGTCATTGATGCTAGTGTCATGCCTGTTATTCCAAGAGCAAACACCAACGCCCCAACAATGATGATTGCAGAGAAGGGAGCTGATTTCATAAAGGAAGATTGGAGCTAAAGGAGAGCAGGGTTATAAATTTGGAACTTAAATAAAAAGCAAATTGAGATGGAAATTTGGTGTAAAACTGTTTTGGAGGACAAAAAAGCCACAAATGAGTGTAATTTATATGGTTGTAACTGAAATAATTTGAGTTTATTTGATTCATTAGCCAATGAGCAGAATAAACTAGTCACTGGTTGTCCATAATTGCCATCGAAATTCCATCCATTGGGTGCTAGTTGTGTTTGCCTCAATTAGCCTGTCCCCCAAAATAATTCACCCAGACTGTGAAAGACCCTGCATTCTGACCACATGATGGTTCACCAGATTCGATTATTTATAGCCCAAACATCAACAGAATTCCTCCATCACGGAAATCATGATGGAGTTGTCTTCCCAACTTAGAATTTATATTGAATTAGAGATATTTTTTGTGTGAAATTAAAAAAATCAACACGAAGCGGAAAATAACATAGAAATCCCATTTGATTGAATCCACCCCTGTTTTTGGATGGACTCTTTCACCCTCTCGATGGTATTGTTCATCGCTCCAACGATCGTGTGTCGAATTTAATCTGATTAAAGCATTTAAAATGACTGGAAATCGTCTCAATATTTTTTATCGACACGTTGCATCACTTTATGCTGGGCATTAATGCGCAAATCTCCGAATAATTTCATGTTTACTTACGATATATACATCAGGCAGGAAGAACAGTCTCACGACTTTGGGCGATTTTCATGGGATTGTGTTGGAAAGTTATAAATTACCTGGAAAGAGAGGAAAGAGAACATTTAGAACAGTTGGAAGTTACAGTTAAATTTCAAATTTAAATCTTTAATTTCTAGGAATTGTAATCAAACTGGAAAATGGAAAGAATAAACCTCACAGGATCTTCGAGAATGATCCCATTTGTTGTTCAACAAACAGTAAAATGAGTGCATAAAATTTGTTTTTTGAATAAATATTCAGAAGTTTCCCATAAGGTCATAAACATAATTCTTGCTGGGCGGACAATTTGCAGACGATTCAATTTACTTGACGCGGGAATCGTTAAATAAATAAAGGCAAGAGCCGCCCTTTAGTAATTAAATCCGACTGACATGTAATTTATGAACAATCATCCCAATATCTTTTTTTTTACCATCCCAACTCATCCCAGACCTCTTTTACGGCCACGGGGGAAATGGGCAAAAGAAAAAAGCAGCTGTCGGTGTCATGTCATCGTGTCTTATGAATTAATAATGCGCCCAGTGAATTGTCTTTTTTTCTTATGTATATATTGTCGGTAGTAAAAAAGATGAGCAGCACATTCATCTCGCCATGCGCTTGTTTATTTAATTAACTCACTTGAGTAGCAACTTGATTGACACTCTCTAACTGGGCAATCTTGTTCGCTTCTTTTGAGCCATTGCCACTCTTTTCAGTTTATGCCCGCATTTACTGATTAATCCGCCAAGGAGACGGAGCGTAATAGCCAAGGGTGAGTCGTTTAAATGTAAATGGTGTACTTCGTGAGGAAATTGATACCATTCATTAATGGGTTTGACTTTATGAGGGATCGCCCTCAATTACTGTGCTTATCGGGTATTTCAGGAGGGGTTTTAATCATTTAATTTAATAAAATGTTTGAACAGAATTGTGCTAGAAATATAACGGAAAACTACTAGAAATATGAGAAGGTTCTGCTGGAATTTTCTTTCATTGTTTTGTTCAGTTTAGTATAAAATGTAATAAATTTTTTTTGTAAGTTTGTGATGATCAAAAAGTTATGTTCGGTAAGTGATTAGCGATTTCTAGTTTAAAGCTATGAAAAAGCTTCACAGAAACCTGGGAAACTAGAGAAATGTTTCGAGAATCCTGGAAAACCAAAGAAGAGGTTTCGCCAAACCCGGGAAACCTTTAGAAATTTTCGAGAGACTCAAGAAACCTTTAGAAATTCTTCGAGAAACACAAGAAATCTTATGAAATTTTCGAGAAACTCAAGAAACTTTCAGAAAGTCTTTGAGAAACCCAAGAAACCTTTAGAATTTCTTCGATAAACCCAAGAAACTTTTGGAAATTCTTTGAGAAACCCAAGAAATCTTTAGAATTTCTTCGATAAACCCAAGAAACATTTGGAAATTCTTTGAGAAACCCAAGAAATCTTTAGAAATTTTCGAGAAACCCAAAAAACTTTCAGAAATTCTTCGGGAAACCCAAGAAACCTTTAGAAATTCTTCGAGAAACCCAAGAAACCTTAAGAAATTCTTCTAGAAACCTTTACAAATTTTCGTGAAACCGGAAAAATCTTCTTAAGTTTATCGAAAAACTTTAGCAAAATTTGAGAAACCCAAGAAACTTTCATAAACCCAAGAAAACTTCGCAAAGTTTTGAGAAATTAGAAAAACTTACAGAACTTTTTCCAGAAACCTTTGCAAAATTTCGAGAAATTTAAGGAATTCTTCCAGAAACCTTCGCAAAGTTTCGAGAAACTCGAAGAATTCTTCCAGAAACCTTCGCAAAGTTTTGAGAAACCCATAAACCTTCAGAAATTCTTCGAGAAACCCGAAAAACCTTCAGAAAATCTTCCAGAAACCATCACAAAGTCTCGCGAAACCCGAGAAACGTGAAACCCTTGTCAGGAATATTTGTATGTGAGTCACCCGTTGGTCGTATCCGACCAATAGAAATTTTTTTTTATCCTATCCCAAAATATTCTACCAATTATAACTGAAAAAATGTAAAAAAAAACGTTCAATTCAAATCTCATAAAATCGACTTAATAAATTCGAGATTTCCCTCATTATTGAATGCATACTTATCATGGTAATATAATGGTCAGCTGACGGTAATTACTGGTTAAATATCACTTTCTATTCCCAGAAATACCTTCTGTTATTTGAAATGTGTGAAACAATCAAAACCAAACAGATGTAATCAATATGTGATGCTCAAGTGGTGTATAGATGTGTGATAAGTAAACCCCTTTCATGCCACATGGTGTACATTTCATTGTTCCACGCCTCACCCCTTGAATTTCATCTGACAATTAATCAGACGTCGCTTTTCGTTGAACAATAAAGCACGATATAGTTTTTCTCTCTTAGCAAGATTTTAACACACTTGGTCTTCATTATGATTTTCACTAATTAATTTTGATAAGACGTCCAGAGAATCTGGAAATAAATTTAGCTCTCCTCAGGGGGAAATTTATCCTGGGCTGGTTTTTGCCCAAGTAAATGAAGAGCCAACATAAATTCTTTTCTCTCTCGCGTGGAAATTTCATGTGAAAACCGTTACCATGGAATCTTAAGCGAAGCATTGCAATGAATTCTAATGTGAATTACGAGGAGGAATCCTTGTTGTATTTTGATAACCACACACACACATCCTTTTCGGGATGAGTTTGAGGAGAAAGAATGGCCCGCCAGGCATTTTATTCCGAAAATTGCACAACTCGTATCTATTCAGTGAGTCTTCCTGGGCATTTGGTCAAAGTGGGAAGCCGTGTTGACCGATAAAATCACATGCTAACTGGGAGACGTGGTCAGCATGATAATTTTCCCTGAGACCAAAATTGCCAGAAGTGCTGGGAACTCTTCGTGGATATGAGGAATATTTCAAAGGCATTCCTATTGTATGCGAGGGAGTAAAACTGCCCAATTTTCACGTACTTCCAGCGATGGATATTGCTATGGAAATTGGGTGTGGCTGATGAAGAATGATCTCTGCAAATTTCACCTTAATGAAGCTGCCCGGAATTATAAAATTTAAAGGAGCTAAATAAAAGTTTGCAATGAGGGAGTGTTTGGATTGAACATTGACATGTGTTATAACGAGCCCTCCCGTGATCCTTATTAGTTTCGTTCCCCCGCTGAGACAATTTGGATATGTCGATTGTCGCACAAACACCCCAGCAGGAGTTCGACGAGACGTCGTATTGCATTCACATGGTTTCAGGTCATTTTCCACCCCCGCCCATTTGGCACTCTCTGCATCGATTTGGGTTAATGATGACCCATTAGCAGACGATGGTAAAACCTTCGAGAGCATCTCGAAAAGGCAATGTGCCAATGGCACTTTTTACTTCATCAGGAGCGCAAACACTTTAATGGGCAAAATCTTATGTTCCGGTGATGAGATGGAGGTTAAGCTAACGGAAGAAGAGAGCGAGCATATAAAATTCAGTAATTAAATAACAATTCTTTGCTTAGGTTATATATAATTTTTTTATACGTAGTTCTTTTGATGCAAATTACGTTTAACGATATAATTTATCGCGTCTGCAATTTCTTAGCGTCAGAATATTTACTGAATAATTTAATATTCTAAGGGGGAGCTCATTTCTATAGAAGAGATACGGAATTTTTTCAAAGTTTTGAAGCTTAAATTTTCATTTTTTTCAGATTTACAAATTCTTTAGCATCAGAGTTCGTTGGAATATTCGTTGGAAACTTTCAAAAGTTTTCACCTGCTTTCAAAAATCTCTAAATGAATTGTAAAAGTTTAGAAAACAAAGGGGGATTAGAAAGACGTACACTATTTCCAGCGCTTCCATATATTGTTGGAGAGATCCCAAAAGCTCTGTTTCGAAAGCTTTGAAGAGCTTTCATCATGTAAATTTTGTTTCCTATACAAAGCTTTCTAAAAAATCTTTCTGATGAAGCTTTTAAAAAAAAACTTTCTAAAAGTAATCTATTCAAAGAAAGCTTTCTAATAAAGGTTTCTGAAACATTCTAAACTTCCTAGAGATAGCTTCCTAAAAAAGCTTAATGAGAAAGCTTTCTATGGAAGTTTCATGAAAATCTGCAAAAGCTCAATGGAGTTATCAAAAGCTTAGCGAGAACTTCATCAATCGGCTTTTCATCAATTTAAAAAGCTCTCAGATAAGCTTAAATTCTTCAAAGTTTATGTAATTCCTTAAAGCTTCTGAATGTTTTCAAAAGCTCTGAAAGAAAGCTCCTAAGCTATATTAAAAATTGATTGAAGATCAGAAAGCTCTCTGAAGCTCTAATCTTCAATTGATGCTTTAATATCCAAAATCTCTAAAAACTGTCAAAGCACTTCCGTGTACATCATTTCTGCCCGTAATATCTCCCCCTTGAATTTATTCTAATCAATGAATGACAAATTCATGCTGTCACCCAATTCATCGTCTAACTTCTCCTAATTACATACATTGCAACATCCGAAATTCCGCACGATATATGTAAATTAAGGGATCTCTCTCCTCGAAAATGGGCCTGAAAATATGCGTATAGACATTACAGAATTATAACATGAGACATGACATGATTTTCATTGCACCGCAAAACCATAAATTGCAATTTAAATATTCCATTCTCTAATTTAATTGCCACTCACGTTCTGTATGAAACTGACAACTTCATGTGGCAAATTTTATCACACTCCTCTGCCACTTCCACACGAAAAATTATTTTGCACTTCACCACCCACAAGTGGGGGCGGGGGAATGTTCCACCTCCCACACAGTTACATGGGTGGCACCAATTTAGCATATTGTCCTCGTTGCACCTTGCAAAACTTTTCCATGATGTGTGTAAATTCGTTCAGAAGTTGTTTTTGACTGAATGCAAAAAACCCCGCCGACCCCTCCCCACCTAATGGGGCTTATGATGTATCGCGACACACTACCAAATGCAATTAGCATCACTTTTCATTTCAACTGCACGCGTGAAATGCCATATCATAGGGCTTTATGGTGAAATTGGGCTCATTTAGTTGAAAAGAGGACGAAAGCTTTTTTTCCTCTATTGATAAAGTCATTTTGATGGTGGAAGAGATAATGTTTAATTACGTTATAAAGTTTCACAAATAGAGAATTTTTGCAAATTAAAGTATTATTGAAACGCATAATTAGTTTTTGGACATATTTTTTATTATTATAGATCGTTCAGCAAAAGTAAATAATTTTATAGCTAAAAACTACCCAAGAAACACAGGGTTACCTTATTAAAAATCGGAAGTGTCGTATATTGTGCAACAATTTGCTACCATTCAGGCGAATTCTTGAGAGATTTGCATCAATTTAGGCGCAGAATTGATTGATTTGCTTGCATTTAGGCGATTTAAGCTTAATGTAATACTTATCGATTTAATATTGTTTAAACTTGTTGTTCAAGTAAAATCTTTACTTGTTTCTATGCAGGTTATATCTTTGGCAGATTGCCTCTATTTAGGCGAAATATCCGAAATATTTTAGAATTTGGGTTTATTTGCTTACATTCATGCGAAGTTTTTGTCAATTTTTGTTATATTTAGTCAAAATTTATAACAATTTGTCTTTGTTCAAGTAAAACCTTTGTTTTATCCCCTTTATCCAGGCAAAATATAATACTTGACAATTAGCCTATGTTTAGGCGCAGGCTTAGTCTTTTTGTTTCAATTTAGGCGAAATCTTTTTAAATTTGCTTCACTACATGGTCGATCTGGTTCTATTATGTAAAAATGTTTGATGATTTGCCTATAATCTGGCGATATCTTTATCAGTTTGCCTATATTCAGGGGATTTTTTTTCAAGATTTGCATCATGACGTCAAATTGTAGTCAGAGTTTCTGAGACAGAGTTACGTAAGGCAAATTTTACGTCGTTGTGTCTCTGAGTTAGGTACTCGAATTAATTCCGAGCTGTATTTGATGTAACTTTTACTAAATTCGGCCTGATATTTCACTTGTTATTTAATTGAAAATGTTACTTGGGAAAACTGTAACTAAATATATTATCTTAAACAATAATTACGCGTAATTTAACAGCACTGTTTTGAAGAGGCATAAAACATGCGACAGATGAATTTGTTATGTTAATCGTTGTCTCATAGACATATGAATTTTTCGGCAACACTACAAAACATGAGATAATCTTTCATCCCTGATTTTTTTTGTGGTGTCTGTCTCCCTCAACCGCAGCATCTGGGAAATGTGATCCACTTTCCTGAGATTGAATTTTCGACGCTCAAAGTCGGTGGTTTTTGTGTGAATTTTGCAGTGGATGGATGACTCTTGAGAGATTATCATCTTTTACTCTCTGTTGAACATCTTCAAAGGCTCTTCAGGCCACAAGGGCCATAGTGAAAGATGAAGGATGATAGAAACACTCATTGGCCTCTCTCCCTAGTTATGGAATTTTGTTAAACTAAAAATATTCTCTTTATAATTTGCGAATGCATGGAAATTCTATCATTCATCCCACATAACATCAATTAAATATGTATGTGTCTCGTTATCTATGTCAGTGAAAATATATAAAAACTACACGAAAACCTATTAGAGTGGAAAGCACGTGAAATGTGGTTCACCCCAAATGTTTCATATTATTCTGGGCTTATTGAATTAAATCGACAGCAACAACAAATGAATAAATTAATCGTACAGAGAAATTAAATAATATAACGATAAAAAGAGAACTCTTCTCTGCGAACCTCAAATTTGGATGGTTAGCGGTGTTTTGGTGGGTTTGTGCCCGGAAAATAAAGCGGAAACTCTCTGGGTTGAGCCAGTTTGGAATTTTCCCCAGCAAATATACTTTGCAATTTTCAGAGTTTTAGTCACAAGAGTAGAATATTTCAGCTCAAAGAGAAATTCCATGTCATAGAGCGGAAAAATTTAATTTAATAATTTAATTTTCTAACTTGTATAGAATGTTGTGGAATTTTTTTTACCACCCACAATATACAACTAATGGTGGCTTTTGTGAGATTTTCCCCCAGATATATGAACTCACATTGTCAAGCAGGAATATGTATAAGTTTATATACGAATATTTAAATTTTGCAACTGACTTGGACGACAGAGGAGCTTAAGTTCAAAACCAATCGCAATTCTCGTCACAGAGAATTGGGGAGGAGAATCCTCTTCAGACTTGTGAGGATGGGTGAGGTTTATTATTGAATTTGAGTGAATGAAAGGGGTTGGTGGGTGGATTATCATCACTCATCCAAACACTTCCATTGTGATTGTCCTCCGACGTTGCACGATAACGTGGCCAACGTGACAAAAATACCCGAAAAGATAATTCTGCCACTCGAGGGCTCCACACCCAAAAATTTTACGAGACGGGCTTCAGAGCCACGTCTCGTAAATTATTTATTACACTTCAATTGACGGGGGAGACGGTATGGGCAAAAAAAGTGCAGGCTATTGATAAATATTGTGACAGAGACAGAACTCCCTTTGAAACTCAATCCCGGGGTGTCGTTTTGTTGGAAAACTCTTGCTGCATAAGATGGATTTTTCTCCCTTTGTGCACCAGATCGCATGGCGAAGGGGAGAAGCCCATGAGAACATCTGTACAAGCTGAAGGATGACTTTTGGTGTCAATTTCTTCCATTTTATAAATATGAGCCACAAAGAGATTGCCTGAGATTACAGTCTGTCGCGTAAAGGATGCAACTAAGAAGGAGTTCAATTTTCAGATATTCCTTATGGAAATATTACTAAAATTTCTAATGGAAGTTTTACGATGATTATGTGTAAATTTTTCTAAGGAAGTTTCCTCATAATTCTAAGCTTAGTACTTGGTCAAGCTTAAGTTAATCTTGAAGAATAAGTCTAGCTTAAAGCGTAAAGCTATAGTTTATAACTTAAGACTAGTTTAAAGCTTAAGCCGAGCATTGGACCAGCTTAATGCTTAAGCCAAGCTTATAACTTAAGGCCATTTTTAAGCTTAAGCGAAGCTTGAAACCAGCTTAACGCTTGAGGCTAGCTTATAACTTAGAACCGGCTTAAAGCTTAAGGCTAGCTTATAACGTAGGACCAGTTTAAAGCTTAAGCCGAGCTTTGGACCAGCTTAATGCTTAAGCCAAGCTTAAAACTTAAGCTTATAACCAGCTTAAAGCTTAAACCAAGCTTAAGGCTAGCTTATAACTTAGGACCAGCTTAAAGCTTAAGCCAAGCTTTACGCTGGTTTAATATTAAAAATATAGAATAGGGCTTATTCTTTATTAAGAAAACCACTACTACTGATATACTTTAAGACTCACACAGCAAGTTTTACTAAGAATTTACTTGATGTTAGTGTTGTAATTATTGCGTGACGCGCTTTGCAACAATTTACCAATGTCTTTCTTAGTTTAAAATGTCTATATAGATAAAAAATCAAAGGGGGATATATTCTGATAAAAAATGATGTACGCTACTTTCAAAAAGCTCAAACTTAAGTTTATCTAAGATAAGATAACATATCTAACTTTGTTATTTCTTTTTAAAACTCATGAATCTTTTCAAATTTATTTTTGAATTTTAAAGCTCAGTGAACTAACAGCATTACAACTTTATCAAATGCTTTACAAGCTTTAAAAAAAATTAGTTAGCAAGCTCGAAAAAAAGCTCTCGGTTCTTTTCCACTTCCCTTCCAATTACTCTCGCGCATTTTTAGCCATAATATCTCCCCCTTGTCGAAAAAATCATAGACACTTGCAGAACGCCAGACAAACTTCTTGAGGAACTAATTTTATATTTATCATCACTCTCCATAATGTCTCTCCTCCCCCTTTGCCATTAAGATTGAGTGGAGTCTGCTGACGGATTTGAGATGCACAATATATGTCATAAGACTTGAGAAGATATGGTATAAGTCTCCATTGGTTGTGCCTTCCATACTTTTTGCTGCCATTCAATAGAGTGACTTTTCATTATAAATGTTCAAAGCCACATTAACACCTCCCCGTTAGGAAGATTCATCGCAGCTGGGTTGCCGGATATTTACTTTGGCGCATAAGAGAGATGTTTTTTTTTTATCTCCAATCCACGGGCAATTTCCATAAAAACACCATTCTATTTTTCTTCCTTCATCGTTAATGGATCTTAAATTCATTCCTGATGTTTCCCACCAAAACTCCTCTCCGATGAAAATGTCTCAGGACAAAGTGAAAGGAAGTCTCTCAGATTCTTGCACAATGCTTTTGCATGCCATAAGGGATAAGGTTTGATATTTGAGATAGAGAAAAAGACGATGAGAAAAAGTGGAGCAGATGCCCAAAATCATTGCTCAATCGACAGATTTCTTCAGCATTGAAATGTAATCAAATCGACGGCTCCAAACTGAACTATGCTAACTATAATGGTTTCCTTAAGAGTTAGCATAGTTCAGTATGGGGCCGTCGAAATGTTTAGCTATAAAAATCATAGCGTGATATTCATGATTGATTCAACTATCACGATAAAATTAGTCAATAATAGACATTGAGATCATTATTTATTTATTTCTTGCGCGTGGTCTGGTCTCATCTGGGATGTTAATAGAAAGAAAAAGTGAATCAATATGAGGGTTTGGGGAAATGGAACAAAAGAAATTCTCGATCATCATTAATTTTGTGTGTTGCAAAAGAGAAAATTCATGGCGCTTTCGCTTAGGATTACACATTTTTGCTTCATGCTGTTTTTCCCGAGGTTTTCCTGCTTATCAAAATGAAAAGAAAACAGTCATTTATTTTACGTGGAGGGGCCCCTGCGGGCGCCTCAGCCACATGATGGGCGGGGGACGAGAGAGAGACATTTATATACATTGCTGGTATTTCCATGAGTGAGGGATGAAGTGTTTGGCACAAGGAGATAGGGAAATTAATGATTTCGCCTTATAATACAAACGACAAAACACTCTTCATTGACGACATTGTACGGTGAGGAGGAACTCCATCGAAACACGGTGTATATGGGTGGAAAATCTTGACGTAGAAAATTCCTATGTGTTCGCTCTTTTTCTTATACCCTTCGATATGGCATAGCCGGGCCGAGGGGGAGGGTGGTGGAAAAACAAGAAAATGATGGATTAATGTAACTGTCATGTAACTCAAGTTTAAGTGTACGAGGGAGAAAATAAGGGAAAGAAAAAGAAGGACGGAAAAAATGAAGAGAAATGAACTTTTTCTCCATCTCTAATGCTTGATGTTTGTCTGGGGCAAAATCTTTCTCAAGATTTTCCTCCATTTTCCCATTGAGGTGCAGAGAAAAATCACCTTCTCAGCAATTGTTCAACACCCCTTTAAATACTAACCAAACATCCGGTGGGATAGGGATGGTTTCTCAATAGCGATCGGTATAAAATTCCAATTTTTCCCCTTCTTTCTCTCGCTCCCAATATATCAAACACCCACCCCTCGTGTGGCTTGTTAAATGCATCGATATATTTTTCAAGCACCCTCCCAATAACTCCCACTGGAGATGTTCAATCCAACCTCAATCCCACACTCAACACAATGGGGAGCTTTTTATGCAAAGCTCCGCGGAAAGCAGGAGATAACGGCGAAGAGCGATATGCGAATTTTAAAGATAAAAAGTTTTATTAAATTTGGGGGCAACTTGTACCCAAAATGTACGCGATGGTGACTAAATTTAATGAGCTGATTAAATTTTTATCTTAATTTAAATTTAATCATCCGTTGATGACGAAGCTGTTAATTTGAATTCAAATTTTTGGTTGATTCAAAAGAGAGATTTCATAGTTTCCTGATAAGGGATCATTTCCCGCTTCAATTGAACGAATAAATTGCTCAAAAAAGACGCCCTAAGCGGAAGTGTCTATTAAAGAGATGACATAGTTTAAATGAAGCCAGAGCTGGGGGGTGATAAATTTGCTTGACCAGACTTCTGTGGCATTTTGTGTCTGTCGATTCATCCTATGCCAGCCGTACTGAGGCCTCAGGGGTGAACAATTGTGCAGAGGGTGGCCTGGTACACCTTCGAAACATCACGGATCCCTGAGAGCCAGAGTGCTTGTATTTAGCGTGTCTTAGCCACAACCACGTGCAATAATTCACTGGTCGGGGGTGTACAATTAGAAAATAAACCCTGAAGAGGTGGCTTCCGTCCGTGAAGGTGGAGTGGGTGGGACACACCGGTGTGCATTCCACCCATATCTGGTGGTTAGACAAAACACGTACATGTTCTTTATGGTATGCCTTGGATGCATCAAATAACTTCCTTAGGAGAGAACAACCCAAAGGACAAAAGGAGAAGACGCTTGTGCGACAATTTCCAACTGGAGACAAGACACGTAATTTTCGAGTAAATTAACTCTTGAGAAAATTAAGGGGTGAGGTTGGGGAAAAAAACCGACACCAATCTTGCAGCAGTTGGTCATCAAGCAAAACATCTCTAACAAGTTCATTTAGATCGCTTGTGGCGCCATCTTGGACTGCTGATGTTCTATTTCTTGTTAATGGAATTATGTTATTAGAAGATTTTTATTTCCTGTTTAGAAATCTAATTTCGGTAAATTTGAATTCAAAATGTAACGGTTTTTTTTAGAATGAAAGCTCCCCAACACTTCGGGAGCTTTCAAGGGGGAGTTATTATGGTCTAAAAGACGTACATAACTTCCTGCACTTCTACTTTCCACATTTTGTAGAAATTCTCCCCCAAAATCAAATTCGGAAGCTTTCAGGAGCTTTCATAGTATCAATTAAGAAGAAATAAAGCTTTGGAAAGCTTTCTTAGAAAGCTTTAGACACCATTTTTAGAAAGCTTTAGAAACCTTTTTATGAAGTTTTAAAAATATTTATTAGAAGCTCTAGAAAGGTTTCAGTAAAGCTTTCTAAGCTTTCTATAAAGCTTTCTAAAAAAGCTTTCTGATGCTTTCAAAAAATAGTTTCTAAAGCCTTTTAAGAAAGTTTTATAAAGGTTTCTAAGAAAGTTTTATGAAAGCTTTCCAAAACAACTTACATATAAGAAAATTTGCAAAAGCTTTCCAAGATTTTCAAAAGCTTAACGGAAACTTCAAAAGCTCTAAAAATTATCCGAAAGCTTTACAAATTTTTCATATTTCTTTAAATGCTCGTAAATTTCTACAGAGTTTTAAAGCAATTTTAAAAAGGTCTCAGTTAATCAACCTTGCACTTTTCAATGTTTAGAAATATTTTTAAGAACTCTTGAAAGTTTGCAAAAGCTCTTTAAAATAATCTAACACTGTATAAGAACTTGCCAAAGCACCTGATCTTCTTTGGATGCTTTCCATACATTTCCATTCCGTTTCCAAAAGCTCTCGCGCACTTCTATTCGTACACCACAACAGTCTAAAATATCTCTCCCTTGAAAGCTTTGCAGAGCTTTCATCTGATATATTTTATTTTCTATACTAACACCTTCTTAGAAAGCAAAAGGAACTAAAAATTGTTACGAAATTTTCAAAAAGCTCATAAAATGTTCTGAAAGCTCGACGCTCAAAAATACCTTAAAATTTTCCAAACCAATAAAAATCAAACTATTTTGAGTAGAATATTTAATTTGAAATACTTGTGAAGATAAAAATTCCCTCATTGAATATTTCAACTGTCATTTTCGACGAGCATATTGCGCTCATCTTGCAGAGTTGAGTGTGGAAATTTCAGGGTTTTCCCCCATTTCTCCTGTCACATTTTTCACTCATGAATTCTTCACGTTTGGTCCATGAATGCATTTTCGCGTGCATGCATTTCCGCTAAAGATGACAACAAAAGACGCGCAAAAGGGGGGTGTTTGGAGGGCGGTGCAGCACTAAAATGGGAAAATATTCCCTCGGCAGAGTCTTCCGGTGAGCAACATGGAGATTATCATTCATGCTGTACATGGTTGGGAGATGATTTGACTGATTGAGAGACGTGTGTGCAGTGGAATTCAACGTGAGTTTTATCATAAATATATAGCACGTCGATTGTACATTTGCCGGGTGGTGGGGGGGGGGGGGGAAGCAGTGCCTGGGGGAGGGAAATTTTTCACGTTTAATTTGCATAATGACTGAACCGCTGCTGGTCACAATACAACACCCCACGGGGAGAAGATCCATTGCGGGAGGCTTCATAATCTCAAATGAGGAGTGCTTGAAAAGCTTAAGAGATTGTGCCCATATATAGGAAAGTGGTGGCGGCATTGTCTCTGGCAGATGAACACAGAGGGGTGTGTGGAATTTTCACCCAACAATTTTCACCAACAATCCCCAAAGCACTACAAGAGCCTGTCTGGGGGGTGCGAACAATAATGAGGCTTGTGTTGGTGGCATTTAAATGCATATTGTTTCTGTTCATGCTGCCACTTATAAGTGGCTCCCTTGCATTCAGGAATGCTTTAAAGAAAGTCTTTAAATGGTGTATATCATAAAATGTATTTTCTATTATACTATTTTCACAACTCATCCACGCAGAGGATTGTCAGACGAAAGAATTTCACATATGATAAGAATATGTTCCCTTTGAAGTTCACTCTACCCAGAATCTTTTGTCATGTGGGAGTTTCTCTGGATTTGGCGGAAACAATTTTTCAGAGAGATTTCTCTCATCTCTGAAATATACTCGAAAAATTGAATGACACAGAAAGAAGATCTTACTTTACTTTTTTCATTCCATCATGATGGAAGGAAGTTGTTGGGCCAAGGCTTGAAACTTTGCTAAGTGCTCGAGCCAAAGGAGATTCCCTAAATGTTGCTGAAAGAGCATTATTTAAGAGAAAGGTGAATAGATCTTTAAGTAGTAGGTTGTTGCAAAGGTAAAGAGATTTTTTAAAATAATTTTTCAAAGTCTAAAATTTTGGTTATTTCTTCAAGAAAATTAGGAAAATGGGGCACTAATTGCATAAACCTAATAAAAGTTTTCAAAATTAACGGATTTTTTAACGCTTGAACTAGTCTCAAATTATATTTTAACGTTTTTTCAGAATTGTGCGATTTTTAAAAGATTTCAGATACTTTTCTTAAACTTTTGAACAAGTCTCTACAGTCTTACATTTCTCTAACAAGATTCAAATAACCTTTCTCCTCATGGATTACATTCAATTCAATTCTCTCTTGCCGACTTGCGAACTAACGCGTGTTAATCCTTCTGGAAAAAATCCCCCATAAGGGACTATCATTGTTGCTGACAAGTCGCATTCTTTTTTGTGCACGAGCTCCCTTTTTGAAATAAATGTAATTTATTGCATTTTATTACACACGATGCATTAAACTCAATGAGGGTGACGTCTTAAGTTCTCTAGCAACATTTTGAGAGAATTCCTCCGATGTCCCCACCAAGCTGCATACATTTCCGGGCAATTTATGCTCCAGTGTGAGGTCACAAGTTGAGACACCCTCATGAAATTTGTGATTTATACAGAGAGCTAGGATTTTGAGATGGAATGGGGAGCGAGCATCCAATGTTGAGGGCATATTTTTGGACGATATGGGGAGTGAACACATAAATTAGGAAATTTTGACGTTGGTTTGTCGGTTTTATGCATCACTGGCCATAACTTTGTGCCTTTTGCCTTTGCCTCTTCCACATCACAAACAATTAATTCCATCCACCCTGGGAAATTCCCTGGAAATTTTGCACTCCTCCAAGCCCCAGACATTCCTTAAGGGAATTTTCTTTCTTATATGGATCTCCTTACTTTGAAGATTAAACATTGAATCCTTTTTCGACTTTCAACCCCCTCGAGGGGTTAAAATGGCAAATCTTCAATCAATGGGAAGAGGTCACGTTCTATTGACAGAGACAGTGTCTTGAGCAAAATATTAATCTTGGGGAGAAAATCCTCAAGTTGAGGAGAAAGTCCCTAAATGACTCAATTCGTCACGATCATTAGGGGCATCCCTTCGAGGGATTTGCAGGGTCATTGAGACTTTCATGCCATACCCTCCCATGTGAATACAGATTAAGGGATAAGAAGCTCCTCAAGGGACGCCTTAATAATTTACTTAGAGGCTTCAAAAGTCTCACAAAGGGCGCACCCAATTAAATATTCATCCATCTCCACTTCGCTAATTGAAGCGCGCGCGCATTCTTGCACGACCCTTGCTTGTGGTGACAATTGCTGTGAAATTGTTGGCAGCTGCTGCGCCCAATAGAGCGTGGAGGACGTGAAGAGTGCCGGCCAGGTGTTTCCACCAAGCCCTTATTTTCGTCCTCTTCAAGCACACCCTCAGACGAATTAGTTGAAATCATAAATTTTGTGGGAAACATGGGACATTGAAAAAACAAGCGCGTGCCCACAAAAGTGACGTTCTCGTCTCGAAAAAACCAATTGTTCTGTCCTTCAAATGCATTTTTTTAAAGAGGGTGTTGTCACCATTAGGTTACGAAATAATTTCCTATTCCATTCTTATTGAAAGAGACGTTGGAGGTGTGAGCAGAAGTGGTGGAATGGCTAAGGAAAGGGCATTGAGATGAAATTGGTTTGTGAAGAAACTTGAGTAGACATTAAGATTCAAAATTTATGTTTAATTTTTATATATTTTGAAATAAATATATCATAAAAATAAATAAAATAAAAGTTCTACATTAAGTTTATTCTAATTATGGTGCTGTCACAAGCTAAACTGCTATCTTCATTAATCTCCTTTTCCAGAAAGATATTATCAAATTTGCAATAATATGTTATCTCTTGTGAATTACCGACAATATTCAGGAAAAACCCAATAGGAATGCAGAAAAATCGATGAGTTTTTTAGTACTTAAAAACTCTTGTTTCAATGAGTGCCATTTTCTCAACTTTTATTGAGTTTTTCCGTAAAATTCTTTGTAGAAATTCTTCAGGAACACAGAATCATTGGATATGAATGAAAATTTGATGATTAACTACTGCAAAACGCTATTAATATGAAAGGATCAGATAATGGTGCTGTCACATGACAACAGTTCTAGCAACGGATTCTTACAGTTGGAAGATATTTAATAATTGCATATTCTAGTCGCAAATCATAAAATTTTTTAAAATATTCAAGAAGTATTTTCAAGCAAAACTTATTAGAAGTGTAGAGATTAACATTTAGTCGTATTAGGAGCTTTTAAGTACTAAAATCTGTACTAAAAAGCTCCTGATTCAACTGAACAGCATATCAGGCGTTTCTATTGTTTTTTTTTTTTAAATTCTTTTTGAAATTCTTCAGTAATGCGGAATCTGGGATATTAGATATATTTCTATCTGTTAAATCTATTAACAAAAGTGTTGTCGTGTGACACCACCATAACTCGCATTTTTTGCAGAAGATTCCAAAATAAACCAAGACTAAATATTCACAAAAAAAATTAAGCCTTAAAACTGTTTGTAATAACTCAGAGTTAAGCCTATCCTCCTTATATGTAGCTCAGCTCACACCTCTGGCACGATAACGATTGAGTCATTAAATTTGGACGCTCCTCACGACGCATGATGTTTGATGTACAAAAGATTTTCCCTCTGAATATAAATTGTCCCAATTAGTCAGATAAGTTTGTGACATAACTCAAATTACGGATAATCCAGGCAACATTAATTTTCTTCACAGTTGAGGGAAAACTTTGAGAGACAATCTTTTGTGCTTTTTCAGCGGGTAGAAGAAGAAGAAGAAAAAACGCCAGAGACATGATGGAGCAAAGTCAAAAAGTTAAAGAGTCATAGGGATGTGCAAAAAAGATGAGTTTAATTTTATTTGTCTTCGAAGGAAATTTATCATTGGCCTCACCTTCTTGGGTGGGGTAAGAAAAAAAGTTGCAAAAAGTTTTCTGTATGGAAGGGAAAAATCTCTGATAAAGACAGGAAAGAAGAATGAGAGAATTTTACCTTTTCCTCTTGAGGGGGTTTAACTTCCGATGAAGCATCTTGTGACAAATTAGACGGAAGATTGCGCGGAAATTTAACTCGTTTTTTTTTGTCTTCTTATTCGGGAAAAACGTATTTCAAAGACAAAAGCTAGATTTTCCCCAATTCTAATTTGATCACTATCTGAGCGTAAAAGCACCGAATTTCCCAATGAATTATTGCAAATGCTCTCTCATGTAGAGGAAAATGCATTTCACATGTCCTTTTAGGCGGGCGCGCAAAAAAAGCTCTTGTTATCAAAATTCAACACACGAGTCTGGTTGGAAAATCTACAAAATATATAAACATGAATGCAGCACAAGGCTGAACAGAAAGAATCGCGCAAATGTGGATGAAATTCGTGTTTTGCCAGTGTTTAGCCTCAGGGTGAGAACACGATGAAGGGCGCGGCGACAAATATCACGGGAAACATGTGCTGATTACAATTTTCGTTGAATTTGATTGTTTTGTCGCCACGATAGGGAAATTAAAATGGCTTTTCCATGTGTTTTCCTTTCATTTGAATTTCCAATCCGGCGGCTAGAGACGCGGGAAAGAGACCCCCCAATCCATACGAGACACACCATTTGGCCAATGGAGTCATATCGGGGGTGAATTTTCTCAAAATCCACCCATAAAATCGTTTAATTGTAATTGAAATAGGAGCTAACCGTCTGGCCTGAAGGTGAATGAGGAGGGGGGGGGTGGTTAGGTGTTAATTGCAAGTCCTAACGATATAATGACAAGGTACTGCGATGTTGTTGGAATATCATTCCAATAACCGGAATAGTTTTAATTCTGCTGAACTTTTAGTTCATTCAGTTCATTCAGAAAGATATAAGGATATCAAGGGGGAAATATTATGGTCAAAAAGACGTGCACCATCAGCACTTCGATATTTTGTAGAAAGGTCCCCAAAGCTCCAATTCTGGAAGCTTTGAAGAGCTTTCATCCCATCAAATTTATTTTCTATACTAAAGCCTTCAAAAGCTTTCTACGAAAGCCTTTTAATTAGAAAGTTTATTAAAATAAGCTTTATAAGAAAGCTTTCTAAAAATATATTTCTAGGAAAGCTTTCCAAAAAAGCTGTTTAGGAAAGCGTTCTAAAAAAGCTTTCAAGGAAAGATTACTAAAAAAACTTTCAAAT
This sequence comes from Phlebotomus perniciosus, assembly GCA_918844115.2. Classification (NCBI taxonomy): domain Eukaryota; kingdom Metazoa; phylum Arthropoda; class Insecta; order Diptera; family Psychodidae; genus Phlebotomus; species Phlebotomus perniciosus. Next base: position 16,751 of record CAKKOB020000173.1, on the reverse strand, counting down.
GCTTTCCAAAAAAGATTTATAAAGCTTTCGAGAGCTTTCTAAAGCTTTAAAAAACTTTTTAAAGGTTTTCTATAGCTTTCTAAAACAACTTACCAATAAAGATTACTAAAGCTTTCTAGAGCTTTTTTATTAAAAAGAAACCTATAAATGCTCGAATTTTTATAAGCTTAGTGAGAACTTCAAAAGCTCAAAAAATTATCCGAAAACTTTACAAATTTTTTCATATTTTTTTTTTTAAATTCTCGTAAATATCAGTTGAGCTTTTAAGCAATTTTAAAAAGGTGTTAGTTAATCAAGCTTACACTTTTCAATGTTTAGAAATTTCCTTAAAAGCTCCTCTAAGTTTTTAAAAGCTCCTGAAATAATCTAGTGCGCACTTCCGAAAGCTCCTGCTCCCTTGAAAGTTTTTCAAAATTACTTGACAACATTTCCACTTCCAAAAGGTCTCTTGCGCACATCCATTCAAATGTACACCACTTCAGTCCATAATATCACCCTCTTGACTGATATTGAATATAAGATTTTTAGAAAATCGACAATGTGTGACACTTCTTTGATTACAAGAAAACTGGAAATTGAAATTCGATAATGCGAATTCATTAAACAACCGAAAACCGTTCTCTTTACACGTTTTTAAAAAAGGTCACAAATTTCAATAATTTATTGATGAGAGTTTTGCAGAAAAAAATTATGGATTTTATTATTACATAATAGCTACATTAGAATACCCAAAGTTCATACTCTCAGTTCAAATTCCGAATAGTTTAAATTCAAAGCACTCGCAATGCGCTTATGAACTAACTCTGGGGTTAATACATCGAATACCCTATTGAATAGTTCGCCGAATGAGGAAATGAAGAGGAAAGTCTGCACAACTGAACAGGAGATGCAGGGGATGAAAGAGGAGGAACATGACAGGATAAAAGTGTTGCAAGGATGCTGATTATGTTGGCCAGAGATCAAACGAACTGACACCAACCATCCGGGGATATGACGAATGGTGCGAAGAGAGCTATTGATGGAGTCTCTTTGCCAGAACGCATTGTACAATTCTTGCTCAAAGCATCCACTGTTTATCAGCACAATCCGCCCTCCCTGGAGCATGATTTGGGGTTGTAAGAGTGCGGGATTGGGAAGATTTGAAGCATGTAATTCCAAAAAGGCGACAACCAAATACAACTTTTGTGTCGTTTGCCATGGGGATTAAAGTGAAATTGGATCTTTTTCGTGTCCATCTCGGAGAGCGTGTAAAATCTCTCACATGCGGAGATGAACCGCCAGCATAATGAGGGTTGAATTGTGTCGCTGCTCCTTCTAATTATTTTATTAGCCGCCTCTGCCAGTTCCAAACTGTTTGCATAGTTGTGAAATTGGAGACTCAACTGAGGCCCCAGAACGAGTTAATTGGCCTTAAATGGCACACACAAACACCCGAATATTCTCAGTCTGTGAAATATCTCGTATCAGTTTTTATTCCTTCGTCTCACCCTCATTTTCCCGCCAAAAACTCGCATGTGTGGTTCTAGAGTTTCTCCTCTACAGCTCAATATGGAGTAAACAAAAGTGCAGCTTGTGTCGGTAACAAGCTTTTTTATTTGCTATTATTATCATGCACATTTAATGGCTTCTTGTGAAATATATGTGTCTGACACATCTCTCTCGTCTTACCCTGAAAATAGATGATGCAGACACACTTGTATGCAAGAGGAGAAGATTTATTTCTGAACTGATATATTTGATTTTCACTGAAAAAAAAACAACTATGTATTTTTGCGGAAAAGCAACAAGGAAAATTGTGTTTGAAAATTGTAGGAGAAAGTTGGGGAAATTTATATTATTATTTCTAAAAAATCTTTACTAGTTTCCATAAAGTAGATAGAGATTTCTTTAATATACCTACCAACTTATCAACTCCACAAACTTAGCCGACTCTCCCCTACACCTTTATACATAGCTACATATATAGCAAGGAGTTGTTATTTTAATCCTCTACGGCCTCAACTACAACAAGCTTAGTATAAAATCTATTTTAACAAAATGTAATCTTCAGCTTTGTCTACAACACAATTACAAGAAAAAATCACTGGTAAGTAAAGTAAAATGAAAGCAGAAGATAAGTGAAACTCCGTGAGAGAGTCTATTAAGGCGAAGATATGGGTGTCAATATTTAAATATTGCTCGGGAAAGGTTGTTGAATCACTTCCGCTTCTTGATATCGCAAAACTTTGCCACTCGCTTTCTCGAAGAGGAAATAAAGTGCCGGAAAAAAGGTGGAAGTGAAGAATAAACATACGAGTTTATTTGCTTTAATCTCCCCGTAAAATGTTAAACTGTATATCGTTGCTATTAGCTTTAATTGAATTCTTTGTGCCATTTTTGGCGGAGCGTTTTGGGGTTGAGTTTGGGGGGATGAAAAATATATGAGTGAGATTGATATTGGCTCTTTGGCAGTCTTGTGTCAATGCGAATATAATCTCCAATTTATCGTATGGCATGCGGCGTATTTGTTGAAGCCCAAGGAGTGATGACATGGCAAAAAACGGCAAACAATCCGGAAGTCATTCGGTGGGTAGCGGATGGAAAATTGAGAAATAATATCTTATGTCTTATATAAAGCCATAAAAGGATCAAAGATAAATAAAGACGAAACAATCTAATGAATTATATATATCCAGAGAGAGAGAGAGAGAAAGAGTAAAGAATTTTCCTCTTGGGAGAAAAATTAATTTCTCTCCATTGTTTCACGAGTAAACATCTTCTAAGATGATTGGAAAATCATTCTTCTTGACCTTCCGTTCTGGTTCTTGTGCAAATCCACCAGCCATGTCTTCGCGAAGCACATCTAATTGTGCCAGAAATTCTTTCGTCGCGAGGCAATGAGGAATGGCGAAAGAAGTATAAATAAAAATAATAATTGCCACTGCCAGCAACTTGTTGCCCTGCACAAATATTTAAAGTGTGAGTGTTAAATTTCCGGCATGTTAGAAAATCATTAACACCCAGCCAAGGTTCTGGCTGTTGTGAAATATGAGCTCCGCCAGCAAAGAGATTCAGCAACAATTCGACGGGCTTTTTTTCCTCTTCATTTTCGCTGGTGCTTTCCATTGAAGGCAAATAAAAAGAGACGCGAGCATCATGATTGCATGTTTCAGTTCAATAAAAATCATGTTCATTTGATATTATATCGTTTTCTTTCTCACTGTTCCTTTTTCGATCTCGTTCTGCGGCTCTTTTTTCATCATCGTCATGAATTAATGAGAAATACGTGTGATTAGGAGAGTCATGCGATTCTCCTGATGGATTTCTTCATTTCTATTTTCACTACACACAATCAAGGGGGAGATATTGAGGTCACAAATGGTGTAGAGGTTTTCGATAAATTAATTTTCTTAAAAGCTCTACAAAGCATTAATACTCAAATGCTTAACAGTTTCTTCAGAATTTTATAAACCCCGAAGCTCTGAAATTGTTTGGAGTTTTTAAAAAGCTTTAGCATAAAAATTATTAAGATTTATTCATGATTATCTCAAAAGCTCCACGAAAGCTCAGAAACGACTAAAAACCGTTTGAAGTTCTCAAATGCTCATGAGATTTATATAAAAGCTTGCTAAAGTTCTACAAGCTTTTAAAGAAGATCAAGAGCTTTAAGATATTCCTTTAGCGCTTTGGCGAATTTCAAACAGTTTTAAAATCTGTTCCTGAGCTTTCGTGGAGCTTTTGAAATATTACACAAATTTAAAAAACTATTAAATCAGCATAAATTTCATATACTTGAGCTTTTGAAAGCTCTAAAGAACTTCAATGCTTCAAAGATCAAAAAATTCTGGAAAAACTGTTAACTTTTGAGGATTTTTAGTTTTGTAGAGTTTTTAAAAGGATCGCGCCAAGCTTTTAAAGATTCAATGAAACTTTATACGAGCTTTTATAGATTTCCTTAAGTTTCTTTTATAAAATTTGGGCATAGGAAATAAATTTGTATAGACGAAAGCTCCTTAAAGCTTCCAGAATTGTTAGGGAGCTTTCATGCAAAATTTCCGATTGTTATACACCTTTTTGACAATAATATCTCCCCCTTGCACATATAGCGGTAAGTTAAGAAACTCGATCGACAAAGCGTGACAGATTTTGATTGAGAAAGACACGTAAGAATTTCCAGGTTGATATAGAACAACTTTGATACACCCGAAGCGTAAAGAACACCATTGATTCGGACGTGTGAATGAAGAAAATCCAGAAGTTGAAGTTGGAAATTTGACACATGAACATTGTCCAAAACTTTCCCCCCGGGGATGTTTTACGAGATGTTCAAAATCAACGGGTAAAGGAAAAGGAAATATTAGAATTTTGATGGAACATCCTGGCTAAAACTAAAACTCCTTTAACTCCAACGGCAAATTGTGTGGCTTCTGCTCAGTTGAAATACTCTCAACATTGTCACCTTCCAAACAATGTGATACAACATTGTGATACATGAGACAATTTCTTCTGTAAATAGCAAGGGTGAAAATGTTCCCGTATCAATTAATTGCAAAGTGATTTCCAGCGCAAAATTTCCACCCAAGCATGAAGACAAATAAATTGCTTTCAGTTACTCCAAAAGAGCTTCATGCGGGGGTGGTAAAAGGGTAGAAAAGTTTCAATGAATGTGTTTCTTACGCTGGGTGTTGTAAGAGAAAATCCATCTGCACGATAATAATGGTATTTCCCAGACAAAAGCTCAACACTTTGTGGGGAAAGAGGGGACAATTTTCATTGCTCAATTATCCATTTTCCAGTGAATTTATTCAACACTCTTTGGGTGAGACACGACCTTGCACTATTCAAGAAAAGTGCTTATTTAGAGAAATTCCACTATCGAAACATCAATCAGCACTTGTCGTCTGTCAATCAATTCTTTTTCGGTGCTCAAGACGAACTAACATCAGCAGTATTTTCAGCACTTCGATTATGCCCTCGAGCCAATTGGAATCTATGCTGGTTTTTTAAAAGACGAACCAGAAAATTCAATGCTCAAGGGCATTCTTTTATCTTGCACTTGATAGTATGAAAAGAATAGCAGGGAACAATTTATTCAAAGATATGTCTTTCCTTATTGCGGGAGATTCTCATGCGCGATTTTCAATGGAGGAGCTTTGTAAAATACTGAAAAGATATATCATTGTGGAATTTTTACGATACTTATCATAAAATTGAACATTTTTATAGTTAAATTAACTATAAATTTATAGCATAAAATTGTAGAAGTATGCTTTAGGGGAAAACTTCTCTCAATTCGTTTTAAAGAAATATTTTGGAGCAGCAGATTTATGGCAAGACTAGCTCTTTCCTTATTAGAAAAGTCACTATTTTTTTTTACAATTTTTGCATTATGGCAACAAATTTATAGCAATAATTAAATGAGCACTTACCATTATGGGAAGGATCTTACATATTTTTAAGTTTCACATAATCAACTTTAACTCTTAGAATTTTAGCTAATACATTTTTAAAGGAGATTTTAATGCGGGAAATGTGCTTTTTATAGCAAACTTCATTCAATTTTTTAAACAAATATTTTGGAGCAGCATATTTTATGGCAAGACTAATTAGTTTCTTATTGAAAAGACCACCTTTTATAGCAACAAATTTATGCCATTTTTAACAAACATTTTTATGGTTAAATCTACTATAAATTTATAGTAAAAATCGTACAATTGTGCTTAATAGAAAACTTCTTTCAATTCTTTTTTAAGGACTTATATTTTAGAACAGCATATTTTATGGCAAGACTAGCACTTTCTTTATTAGAAAGGTCACTAAATTTATTTTAGGTTTTTCTTTTATGGCAACAAATTTATAGCAATAATTTATAGAGCAGGTAATATTATGGTAAGAGTCATACATATTTTTATGTTTCAGACAAAATTTTCATAGGTAAATTATAGCACTATAATTTATAGTTTTTTTTAAACAATTGTAATTCCCAGCTTATATACATTTTTTAAATAAAATTATTGTAGAAATATGCTTTTTATAGCAAACTTCTTTAAAATTATTCAACAAATATTTTGGAATGGAATATTTTATAGCAAAACTGCCTTGAAAACTGCCTAGTTTCTTATAGGAAAAGCAATTATTCATGGTAAAAAATTATGGGACATTTAACGTTATAGGAAACGTTATAAATTTCTGTTAAATGCTTTCAGTAAATCCACACGAATTTTTATAGGAAATTAGCACAAATTTTTATAGCACAAAACATAAACTTATCCAACCACATTTCCTAAGAATTCAGTTAAATAACAATCATTCAATTTTCTTGCTTCTTCTTCTATAATACTTAATCACCATTCATTTGACCAATGCAATTTCTCTGAGTGTTTCGCTCTAGTAAGTTTCACTTGAAATATTCTGTTAGTGATTCATCATTGGCAAATCTGCGGCCAGTTATGTTGAATGTTTATTTGCATTCTTACAATATTGACTCACCACACACCTTTGAGGAGATTACCAAGTGGCAGGTGTTGCACGTAATTGTGAGTCTTTTGGGTAAATTGAGACAACATCAAAAGACGCTTTTCATCGTGAGGCGGGATAAATTTTATCTTTCGCCGTGACATTTATATCACATTCTCTCCTTCCAGGAGAAGAGGTGTTAATATCACTAATGTAGCTCTAATAGATGTTCAACACAGCTACACGATTTAGGTGGATTTCTTTCCATCTTAAATCAAATTGTTTTCTTCGAGAATTGCGGGGATATAGAGAGACGGACAGAGTCGCATCCCATAAATTTAGGATGAGATCTCTTTCCATGTCAGACAAAATTATCTCGATGACATTTTTTTTCGACATTGTCCTGAGGCGATTTATAGGTTGTTTTTTTTTTAACTAGTCATTTTATCTTGTTCCCCCTTTCAACTATCTCTTCACTCATTTTCACCCAGAGAGTTTAACATTATTCAATATTTGTTTTATTATTAGCTCTTCACAGTTGATGCTCTCGTGGCTGGTTTTTTTTCGGACATGCTTTACGCTATATTGACTCTTTTTTTTGCCCAGAGAGTTTATTTTAAATTTAAAATACAAGAGTCAATAGTTAATTCGTCAATTGCACTGACATATTTATTGCAGTGGTAAGTTGTATGAGCAGGAAATCTCTGATAATGGGCATCCATTATCGTAAAACTAATTGCATTTTGGTTAAACAAAATTTCATTATGTCTCTGTGGCATATTTCAAACTTTACGATTTAATGGAAAGAGCCAGATAGCGGCAAAAAAATCTCACTGAATTTTTTCCCCCTATACTGCCTCCCCCAAATGGGCGATAGTTGGGGGTGGTGGTGGGCGTTATTGAACATTGAGAAGTCAATGGATATTGCCCAGGAAGATGGTTAAAGTGCGCAAACAGAGCTTCGGCTGCTAATGGAGTGGTTTAATGGTCGAAGCGCTGAGTATTGAGCGAATGAGGTGCTGACCAGATGATCTGCAAGTGAAAACCACCCTACCGGATTGAATTCCACACATTTCCGGAATAATCGTGAATTGCAAATGTGTGGGGTTGGACTTTTGGCCAAAATGTGCGTCCCTGGCCTTGGGTGTGGGATATCTAAATGAAATACGAAACCGACAAAACCGCATCTATTCATTTCGCTACACCCTTTAATCTCATGTTAAGGGGCGAATAAGTTATACTTAAGGAAGAAATTTTGTAGAATAGAGCAATGAAAGAGAAAATTTTCAAGCGTTAACCAGAAGTTTTATCCACTGAGTCAGCTAAATTACCAAGAGTTTTGTTAATTTGCCAAAAAGTTTGGTTAAAAACGTTAAAACACTAAAAAACCGTTAGAATTTAAAATTTTCAAGCCTTTTTGAACAAAATTAGTTGAATTTACAAAACATCTTAATTAATTTGTAAAAGATTTATTAAAACTTTTGCTGTATTGACAAAGATTTTGGTTGATAATTAGGTTTACCAAATGTTTGGCCCAAAAAGTTGGGTTAAAACACTAAAAAACCGTTGGAATTTAAATTTTTTAAGCCTTTTCTGAACAAAAGTTGGTTGAATTTACAAAACATATCAATTGATTTGCAAAAGATTGAATAAAAATTAACTCTTGCTGATCCAACAAAGATCTTGGTTAACAATTGTTTGGTTAATTCACCAAAAAGTTTGGTTAAACATCAAAAAAGCCGTTGGAATTTGAAATCTTCTTAACTTTCCGGACAAAAATCGTTCAAACTTACAAATAAACCACCAAATCAGTGTAAGATTTTTTATAAAAATGAACTTTTGTTAAACCAACAAAGTTCTTGTTAAAATTCTCAAACCACATATAATTATAGAAATTATTCGCCCCTCTAATAAAATATCTTCTATCTACATCTTTGATCACGTTTCGATTAGAATGCTGAAAACATTCTCAGACTCTGCAGTGACTTTTCATTAACATCGATTGTAAACTAATTAGAAAGTCATTAATTACAATCGTCCCTTTTCATTGAATGGATCCAATACCCTCACCATCTCTGGGCGGTACTTTACCTGCTACTGGAGACAGTTTCCGCATGACACACCATCGTGACTTCCACTATAAAATGAAAAGAAAATGAGGGTGGAAATTTAATTAACATGGTTGAGTTTGTGGAGCCCATTTTATCTAGACTAAACTCTTTTCAAACAGACACCAACTCTTGATTGCTTCACTTTGCCAGAGGAATTTATCGTGTGGGTTTTTCAGCAATTCCCCTCCCCCCCATTGCGAGGGGAAATTCTTCTTTTGGCTTGTGTGGAAATTCTCATACAATGCGGACGATTGCAGCAGATACCGAAAAACTGCACGCTTTGGAAGTTAATTTTCAATGGTCAATTGGAATGCATTTGAGAGAGGAATTTCAATTGAACATTTCACAAATGCTCACCACCTCCGATGGCGAGGCTTAAACCGCAATAAGTCTGGATTAATTGTGTTCGGAGAAATAAAGGCATTTTCACCCCTTTTTTCTCCCTTTCGATCACATATATGTGCGGATGAAGATTTTTTGAGCATAAATTTTCTCTTATACTTACAAGCTGTAATACCCAGGCCATTCTGTACTGATTTATCGTTGTTTTCTTTCAATTTCAATAACAAAAGGGAAGGAGAGAGAAAAACACTGATTGCTCTCTCAATTTGCTTCGGAATTAATTGCAAGATTTACAGTGGATGAGGAGGGAACCCATCTGGTGGAACATGATCGTTTCTCTATAGTGTATGAAAAACTCCTTTGGAAGACACCTAAATTTACTTGGAAGTTACTTTGCAATTTAAATTTTAAGTTTTGCGCCAATACGAAAATTGCGAAGGTGTTGTGCAAAAAGTGAATTTTGAGAAGCTTCTGTGAGAGAATAAATTTACATTTTGATTTCACAGTTATGGAAGATGGTCAGTTTGGCCTCAATTTTCACTTTATATCTTCTACAAATTTCACTGGCAATAATATGGAGTTATAGAGCAAATAAGAGATACATAATAATTTATGATATTACTTATTGTTAGATATGATTCTCATATAGTTAGTTGGATTTTATGGATAGGGAAAACTTTTGTGAAAACTACTGTGAACTAGCGTAGGGGCAATTATAATATATGGAAGCAAACTATAATCCTCAAGGGGGAGATATTTACTGTAAGAAGTGGTGTACATTTTTTTATGGAAGTTGAAGTAATAATTGATATAAATTTTTAAACATTCAAGAAGGTTTTAAAAAACTCAAGAACTTTAAAGAAGATTGTAAAGCTCAGGGGAAAGATGTTATGTTCAAAAAGGCGTACACCACTTCCAGTCCTTCCATATTTTGAAAAAACAACTCCAATTCAAAAGCTTTCATCCTACCATTTTATTTTCTATAATAAAACCTTCTAAAACTTTTAAGAAAGCTCTCCAGAGCTTTAAAAATAGCTTGAAAAGCTTCGGAAAGCTTTATAAAACTTTAAAAAGCTATGCATTACAATGTTTTCATTAAAGCATTAGACAGCGTTCAAAAGCTTTCTAAAGCTTTGTTAAAGCTTTCTTAAAAGCTTTCTAAAGCTTTGTTAAAGTTTTTAAAGTTAAAGTTTTTTAATTTTTTTTTAAAGCTTTTTTAAGCTTTCTAAAGGTTTGTCAAAGTTTTTAAAAGCTTATTAAAGCTTTATTAAAGCTTTTAAAAACTTTGTTAGAGTTTTTGCAAGCTTTATGAAAATCTACAAAAGCTCTCCAGAATTTTCAAAAGCTTAGTGAAAATATTAAAATCTCTAAAAATATCCGAAAGCCTTACAAATTTTGCAGACTTTTTAAATGCTCGTAAATTTCTGTAGGGCTTTACAGCAATTTAAGAAAACGTTGAGCTAACCGTTTTTTTTTTAAAGTTCAGTAAATTCCTTAATATCTCATGAGTTTTTTAAAAGTTCTTTAAAAATTCTAATTCTCTGGAAGAACTTCTCAAAGCTCCTGATCTTCCTTAGATTCTTTCCCACTTCCTAAAGTTCTCGCCCACTTCCTGTAATGTACACCACTCGTGATATAATCTCCCCCTTAGTAAAGCTTTTGGAGATCTCTAATACATTAATTTTTGTCTTTTAAATACCCACTTATTATTTGTTAAATTTTAAGGAAATTTTACAGATTTTCCAAAGCTTTCCTTCCTCTACAAAATATTCGAAGTGAATATCCTCCAATATATCCTGAATATCCACCAGATAACTACCCCATGAATTTGAATTAGGGAAATTCTCTGCCTCTTAAATTCAAGCTAAAGAGCAAAGGTTCGAGATTTGCTGAAAAGCCAGAGAGAGCAGTTTAATTTGGAGATTAGAATACAAGAAGTGCAGATGGGTTCTTTCGGCTTGACCAGAATGGATGTCCCAGTGCCTCTGTCCTACTTGTATCATCGCATGTGTGCACAGTGTTGATAGGGGATTGTGAATTGATTATGATGTGATATGAAATACAATGGTAATTTTGGGATATGTCATCATTATCGATCGACACACCCTCCCATCCGAATGCACAGAGGGGTGGATAGATATTCATAAATTTAGCAACTTGCAGATCATAAATCGACACTTTGCCTCACAGCAGAAATGTCGACAATTCACCCTCTTAGGCCCCTACTTTCAATTGCATCGCCCGAAATCGCGTCTGAGACATTTATTTTTGCGCCATAATTTACATTTTATTGTCCCTGGCTGCACCCTAAAGATTGAATATCTTTTGCGCACAATTTCGTTGATCCCTCCTTGCACACACCATCCCCTAAGCTACCCCAGGCACAGTCTCTCTCTCTCGACAATGGAAATGCCAACTTGAAGATTCATGCATTGAGAATTGCTGGCCAAATTGACTCTGATTGCTTCGCAATCATCCTGGGTATTTCTTCAATTTTGCACATTCGACTTTTCAATGGGGGAAAAAGGAGATTTTTCTTTTCTTGAGAGTGAATTCAGATCATTCTTTAACCACTTTAACTCTACGTAATTAAAGAAATAAGAATTCTTGCACTTTGCTTGATTGTTAGTGTCTCTCCAGGGAAGACAGAGATCCCTCACATAGAATTCCTTTATAACGAAATCGTGCATTGAATACCGGGCTAAGGAATCCCACCGATCAATAAATGTACGCGCTTGTCATGGTGAATTTCTGGGTGAAATTAATTTCTCTCTTGTCTCACGAAATTGGGAATATTTCTCCTTTCAAGGATGAAGTTTTCTCTTGTGCCAAGAAATTCAAATTAAATTCCTTGACAATCATTTTGGACATGTCGTTTCGGGGGTTGGAAAACGACAGACAGAATCACAGCGCAAGGGGACACATTTATATTGAAAAATCACACGAAAAGTATTACCTTCCCACTTGGCAGTCGAGACGAAGCCACTTGATATTCATATCACGAGTGCATTGAAGAGTTAACGTTGACAATTTACATCGTAGTTCAAAAGTTCATGAGTTTCTGGCCTGCCATCACAACCCACGATGGCCCAGAGAAAAACACGAGGAGCCTTTATAGAATCTTTTTTTTTCGGGAGGAAGAATTCTTTTTATATAGAAATCAAGATTGAGTAACTGAGAGATGAATAGCACAGATTTATCATTTGATTAAGGAGAATTATATTAAAAGATGAGAGGAGATGTTTCTTATATTGATTCGAGGAAGAATTGCGCTAAGAAATTGATGAGAATTTACGTCTGTTATCAGAAATTAGTTTAATGGAATTTATTTGAAATTATTTTAATTAATTGGGATTGAAATATATATAACAAAATATATCAAAAAGCTGATTTGCCTCAAAATAGGCAAAATGTATTAAAATACGCTTTAAAGTGAGCAAATTGATATAGCAAATTCTTCTAAAAAAAAAAATAGGCAAAAGTGTCTTAAAATTTGCCTAAATGTAGAGAAAATCAAATGCGTTTTAAAAAGACAAATTTTGTCTAAAAATGGGAAACCCGTCGTGAAATTTGCCACAAAATAGGCAAAATGTTACTAAATTAGCCCTAAAATAGGCAAAGTGTATTCATATTTGTATAAAAATAGACAAAATGTCACCAAAAACGCTTTAAAATAGGCAAATTGTTATCAAATAAACTTTAGAAAGGGAAATTAACAGTAAATTGAATAAAAATGGGAAACACGTCGTGAAATTTGCCTAAAAATAAGCAAATTATTACCAAATATGCTTTAAAAAGGTAAATTGATAGAAAATTGGCCTAAAAATATGCAAAATGTCATCAGATTTGTCTAAAAATAGGCAAATTGACGTGAATTCCCTAAAAATAGACTAATTGACATGAAATTATCTAAAGCCTAGACAAATTGACGTAAAATTAGACTATAAATAGGTAAATTAAGCGATTGTAATTGCCTTAAAATTTAAACAATCGACACAAAATGTTATTTCAAAACTCTTCCGCATATATAGACAAATAACCAAAATTCTATTCAAATTAGTGCAGTTCACCTAATTTAAAAACATTATTTCTGATCTACATAATATTCTATTCATTCTGTCCAATAATCAAAGTGCAATAATTGTATATAAATGAGCATGTCAAATAAATACCGAGTTATTATATTTATTCGCTTCCGTGAGTTTAAACATAAAATGAAATTGGTCAAAATACCAATTACAAAACGCAATGATAATGACATTGAATTGAAAATGTTGATAATGAAATTATGAACTTCTTGAGGTCTACGTACAGATTTTTTTCAAGCTATTCATTCATGATAAGGAATTCGAGGAGTTGGTGAGGAGCGACGTCTATTGAATATCAATATTTCTTATTATCTTCCATCCTCCATTCTCTCCTTTGTCTTTTGTGTGTGTCGAAAATGTCCCAGAATGGGTAGTCATTCAGATGTTTCCGTGGTCCTTCGAGTCACTTGTGGGTGTTAGGGGTGTAACAGCCCCAAACAGTACAAATCAATATTGACAGACCAGACTTTTGGCCGGCCGAAAATTTGGGGGGAGAGCGACAGTGACTAACATGGATAATCTCAATGGGTGAATTGACGTGGAGCGTCATTGAGTTCTTGGGGAGTCCAAGCAAACGAGCTCCCCGTGTTTTCTGGCGAAAGCTGAAGCAATCAATTGCACACCCATCAATCACACTCTCAATCATCTTGGGGGATGTTTCCTTACCTTCTTGCCATCGCGGAATTTCACTGTACCCTCGATAATCGAACTGATATCCACCATTTTTTCTTGCACCTGATTATCTTTTGCGCCAATTTAATCACTCTTCCACCACATTTCATTCACTTAAACATATTAATGCAAAATTTTCACATTTTCCAACCCACTAAATTACATATGAGTTTCCAATTAACTCACTCTTTGTCGGAAACACTTTAATCCAGTTGTAATTGAGATGGAAAAAATTGCACTAATCGCGCTATTGGCTTTGAAATTTACAATTAATCCCATGTGAATGCCATCAATGGAAGATTAATTATTATAAACACATGTTGTTACAAACACTTTAAACATTAATCACAATTTAACATTAGGACATTATCGCTCAGCCGTTAACACGCACCGGAGACACTCGTTATAATTTTGGAAAAATTGCAAAATATTTTGGCAACAAATCACTTTGGCAATTGGTGTTTTGGTTGGAAGAAGTCGAACAGTGACTCACCAAGAGGCGCTTGCACAATGAAATGCTCACGACGAAGACCGGCAAGAGACTGATTCTATGCCAACACATAGCATTGAAATTCCCTCCATAAAGAGCCAAATTCTCCCTCTCTTTTATGCTCTCCGCATGAGCGACATCTCACGGTGGTTAGATGAACTAAAACAACGGGTGTACAAAAAGTGTGCGGAATGAAATCAGATTATTTTGAAGAGATGCTTTATCATTTCAATGGATTCTTCAGCGAACTTTTGCAATTAAAAAGCTGCAAGTGCGGTGGTTCTCATTGAATTTAAAGAACCACCAGTGAAAAAAATTTTAGCAGGTTCAATCAAAGGGTTTATTCGTAATTTATGAACTAAATGTATTTTACAACTGGTTAAATACCAAAAATTAATTAAATTTCTGAATTAATTTAATTGAATTTTTTGCGAATAGTGCCTAATAAAAGCAAAATAGTAGAAAAAAATAAATCTTAATCCCATCCCAGAAACAATTTTTAATCCAAAACGGCTACAAACTGTCTTCGAAAGTTATTCCTGCCGTTAAAAACATTTAAACGTTACCAAATTTGCTTTGAAATAGGCAAATTATCGCATAATTTGCCTAAAAATAGGCAAAGTGTCACCAATTTGCCTAAAAATAGGCAAAATGTTGTCAAATTTGTCTAAAAGTAGGCAAAATGTCACCACAGACGTTTTTCAAGACAAATTTACAGAAAATTTGCCTAATTAAATGGGCCAAGTGTCATATAATTCGCCTTAAAATAGGCAAAGTGTCGTAAAATTTGCCTATTTTTAGGCAAAATATCGCGAACTAACGATCAAAACATTTAAGCTATTTAAATAACGTTTTTTAAACGTTTTTTCCTGTTTAAAAACGATTTAATCGCGAGTTTCAAATATTTTCAAAAATGTTTTCAAATATTTCAAGATTGAATTCCCTAAAAATATTCCCAGAAAACTCATCAACTCTTTAGAAACGTTTAATTGTTTAATATGAATCACCCTTTGATTTCCAATTGAAATCCCTTTTGAAAACACCTAAAGCCAAAGCTTCTCAAAGCAACTGAAAACCTTCAACTCCCATTGACTTTCCCATTAGGTATACTTTCCACTCAAGCAGAAAGTGGGAAATGTTTCGTGGAAAAATGAAAAGTCCGTCCAGCTTAATTTTAACCCCATTTTCAAAAGTGGGAAAAAAAGCCAGAGAACAAGTGACAAAGACAAACACATTTGGGGAGAGTCTCCTTCAAGTGCTCTGTGTCAATGGTAGAATAAATAGGAAACCCCCATATAATTTGTTGGGACGCGCTCTGGGTGAAAAAGGTGGAGGGTTAATGAGTGCCAATGCATGAGGGTCAAAGGGAAACAGCGAGTGCGTCAATTCAACCATATTTGAAGGTGAATTTCATTTAATTGTATTAATTTACACACATTTTGGCCATTGTTCGGTACAAGGGGTGGAAAATTGTGTGGAGCTTTTACCACCCCCTCCATCTGATGGCTCAAAAATGATATAATGGATGGTCCATGAGTCACACTAATTGATAATCACGGGGTGTATAAATTCAACTTAATCACCGACGCTGCTGAAAACGACTCTCCCGGGGGCAATGACGCCTCAGGGGAGATCGAAATGCCTTATCCTCCGCCGACTGTCTTTTTTCCACCCCCTCCCCCCTTCCCCCATTGAGACTCTTTATGCTCTATTTATGGCAATTTGTATGGAAATCCCGGGTTGACGCTGATTAGATAGGCAGGTAATTTTCTTTCAAAATTCATGCATCGATTAGCCACGTTGTTGATTAAAACACGTGTCCGATTGTTCATCCCCTATTACATTTATCTCATGCGTGCACTAAATTGCAGCACAATCGCTTCTTCTCTCGAGGGGGTTTATGATTTCCATATGGTTGGATTTAGTGGTAGTGCAAAAAATATATTTTTTGAATTTTATGGGAAATTCAGGCGCTTTTTTGGTGCATTTTTAAGTGAATATAAAAAACTACCCCAAAATTTCTTATTATCAAAAAATTAGTTTGAAAATTGCTTTAAAATAAATTTACTTCAAAAATTGTATTATTAATTGATTATGAATTTAAAAATAATTTTTAAAAACCTCCAAAAAACAGAACGGCGCTTTTTGAATATGTAAATATAATCATTTTTGAAAAAGTCCAAAAATTATATACAGACTTTGGATAAAGTTAAAGGTGTTTTACAGGCGCTTTTGGCCTTTCTAAATGCTTTCTATGCGCCTTTTTAAGCGTCTTTTTAGTGCAAACACCACAAAAACTGCTATATTAACACTATTTACTGCTTAATTAACACTTATACATGAGTATTTGTAAATAGAATTCAAAAATTATTTAATAAAATAAAAACTACAGAAAAGGGAACGGCGCTAATGAGCAAGTAAAAAATTAATGAGCAAGTAAAATGTAATGACTTTAAAGAAGCCAAAAAAATTATATCCTAATACATAAAGCCAAGTGTGCATATCTGAATTGGCCTGATCACCCCCAAACCATTAAATCTCGACCGGACGTGACTCCAGGAGTCCGAAAATACCCATCTCCAAAATGTTTGTCTGTCTGTCTGTCTGTCAGTG
>CAKKOB020000172.1:65205-81229 GCA_918844115.2 Phlebotomus perniciosus | reverse complement strand
TTGCCCTGAGACACGACCCCATCAGGATCGCCCACTTTCACCATCGATGCAGGGCAGCCTGAGGGAACCATTATTTTCTGTGCGGGACCCATCTTTTCTAGAACGACTAGAACTCATAAGTTCTTCAATTCCCCAACTGACTGTTGAGTCCGCCAAATTATTTTTCGCAATCGCGGACAGAGTTTATAATTTTTTTCAAATTGACAGAAGTTCAGAATTAGAGCTTTACTTTGCCTGTCTGCTGCTGCCTAAATTCAGCGTAGATATTTTTGATTCTTTGCCGATGACATGTGTTGAAGAATTTCATTACCCCACGGTTAAGGATATGGTTTTAAAATCAATCAATAAAAAGATTTTTTATCGTGCCTTGAAAAATTTGAGATCCTGTCAAAGGGAAAATTCAGAAAGCTTAGAGTCATTTGGCTGGAGAGTCCAGAAAGCCCTAGAAGCAGTCCTTAAGGCTAGATCGGCTAGATCAATGGAACTTGATGGAGGTCAAAATAGTACTCAGTTGAGTGTTAAGGAACTTTATAACTCAATTGCGGTAGTAATATTTGCTTTCGGTATTCCAAATCAAGAAGTGCGAAATATGGCGCTTGCCGAGAAAAACGAGAGCCTTCAAAATGTAATAATATCATCGGAAAATCGTATGAGAAGATATCGATGTTCGGAAAGTGAGGGGCCCTTTTTGACTATTCAACGGTATTTACGACAAAATTCCCAGAATAATAATTATCCTCCAAGGACAAATTCTATTTCACAAAATCTTCAAAATCAAAACTCCAGAAACTCCAGTAACGAAATTATATATGTATACACACCATTCCTAAGTTAATCCGTTCTCACACAACACTATGGACGCACCTTATCGTTACCATTATCCTACCTCCTGTATCCCTATGTAATTGCCAATAAACCCCTTGAAAATATCCTTATGTCTTTTCTCGAATTTACATTTACAGGATTTTCCCAATTTTCCACAAAACAATTTATATTATATTTGAATGCTCTCGATCTTGGACCTAATTCTGGGTTAACGAACTCCGATACTTAGAAGGAAAACTCAGATTTTCCGCTATAATCCAGTAATCAGAAAGAATAGAAAGAGATAAAACACGAAAAATAAGGTATTTCCAAATGCCGGTTGGAAAATCTGACGTTAATTAAAAGACTCATGGAAAGAAAAATATATAAATAAATTTAAACAAAAAAAAACATTTATTAATAATAATAAATATCATTATACATCAAGAAGTTGCAGTATCAGAAAAAAATACATATAAAATATTATATGTACATATGTGTGCTCCACCTTAGATAAAATAAACGACTTAAGAATATTCTAGAGCTTTTAGAATTATACTAAAGTTTAATAAATTTTATAGATAATGAAGAATAATTTACTAAACCATCCTCAAAAAGACGAGATGTTGTATTCAAAAAAGAAAAAAAATAAAAACAACCTTTATAAATTTTCTATTATATTTTAATGCTTTTTCTGTGTGTGTGTGCAAAAAAAACGATGAAGTTAAATTTCACAAATGTATTCCTAGTTTAATAATTTTAAGAAAAAAATAGCGCAATATATAAAACAGCATGTAACCTACCACTAAGAATTCAAATCGTTTTCCAATCAAAGTCATTTTCTTTATATTCGGTATAAATCTCT
This sequence comes from Phlebotomus perniciosus, assembly GCA_918844115.2. Classification (NCBI taxonomy): domain Eukaryota; kingdom Metazoa; phylum Arthropoda; class Insecta; order Diptera; family Psychodidae; genus Phlebotomus; species Phlebotomus perniciosus. The sequence continues at coordinate 79,560 of CAKKOB020000172.1, read as the reverse complement.
CTACGCTAAAGTGTAACATTTTTGTACTCCTACGCTCTTCGGAATCTTACTGAGAGCCACCCGGTTAATTAAAAATTGAATAAAGTGAATTTATCTTCAATTATTGTGTTTTCCTTATGGAAGTCTTCGACCTTACGAAACTTTGACCGCCCGATATAAGGACAAAAGACATTCGAATTCCCTTCATAGAATCTGCCTGAGTGTGATAGTCATTTCCAGCCCCAAATGTGAATTGGGGTTGCAATAAATTGGTTCATAAATCCAGTCAAAAGCTTAGTTTTTCTGTATAGGAAAAGTAAGAGATTTTCTACTTCTGCATATTTTTATAAAAAAAATCCCTTAATGTTTTCCTCACGACAACAAAAACAACGAATTACCAAGACCAAATGAAAAACTAATAGATCCTAAAAAAAAAGCGAAATCCAATCCAACAAAAATTTTAAAATTTAGGGTATCTTCATATTAAAAGTGCGAAATACCTACTCATTTAAAAATTAATTATATTTTAATATTTTTAAAATTTCTAATTTACATAAAGAAAAAATGTGGTTACTGCAATATGAAAGAAAATAGAAGTCACAATAATTTAAAAATTACACCACTAAAAATGAGAAATGAGACAATTCTTCTGGTGAATCCAGGAAAAAAGCGCTGCTTTTTTACGCATCGTCTCTTTTTGCACTTTTAATTGCACACGTGACCCCACGAAACATGCAGTTCCTTCGAGTGTGCCATCTCTTGTGGTTATGAAGAGAGCGAAAAAATTTGATCACCCTGCATGATTGCCCAAAAGACTATAATTACAATTATATAACCCGTCATAATGATAATTACTGAATAAACAACCCCGTTTCGGAGTGTGTAAGATGGAGTGAGGAAAAGAAAGTGGCATAGAGCCAATTCGTACGAAAGACATCAACTGAAACAGACGACGAACCCGATTTCGTCTTTTACCTGCTGAACCTGCCTGCAGCCTGCAGCCTCTTCTATTTCTGGGGATTCATAGAATGGACTCAAAAAATGAATTTGTGTGACATTTAGAGTGAATTCTTGAGATAATTGTGTCGTTTTAGTCCTTTTCGTCTATGCTTCGGCTCCTCTAGAGAGGGGCGACCTTTTCGGCCCCGGAATGTGTGTCTGTCGCTCGATGAATTATGTATTTTTGAGTGAACAAGGGAGAGGGATGTTGTATGTGGTGGGTGTGAGTGAGACAGGATGAGACTGAGATTGGAATCCATGTGGACAAAAAAGCTCCCTCCGTCTACCTGACTTTGCCATTCGCGCGCATTTGACTCATTTCGATGCACTCCAAATTACAACGTGAGTCTGTGTGTGTGTGTGTGTCTATTTAGTGACCATCTCACAGAATCTCTCCCCCCTCGAGGTTTCCGATGTGCCATTCATCTGACCAAGAGGGAGAGCAGAGACTCTCCCTTTTCGCTGATCACCTGTGTTGCTCTCACTGTGTGCGTTTTGGACGATCTTTAGGTGCTTTTTTACCGCCCTCGAGACCTCTTCCCCCCTGGACACACCCCGCACCCCACCCAATCCACAAACCATCCCTGTCGCTAGGACCCTTTTTTGCCAGATCCAACTCCCATCTTTGTCCAACAAATCACCATGATATGGATTTGCCATTGCACTTCCACCCATGGGAAAAAGCCCTGAATGACATTCCTGGGTGAACTTCTCTCTTGGCATTGCGTGTATATTTATTCAATATAAATTATCCACCTCTTTGGCCACGACATCGTGCTGTCTCACTTTGCTCCTCATCTCAAATGTGTCTGTGGTTGTTTTTTCTTGCCTCCTCTTCGCCATAAACTCAACTCCTTCCTCCTCTCCAGTGTCTCACCACCAGAATAATATCTTATGTGTGTTTACTTGCTTTCTTTGCCATCTCTCGCCTTTTCTATATCGCGCACCACGATATGTTACCTAGTTTTGGTTGTGGTTCTGCATCAAAGTGACATTCAATTACCGGTTACAAAAGAGTTGTCAAAAATTTGACAGCTGTCAAAATTTCTTGTCAAATTTCAATTTAACGATCGGTCAAACAGTTATTAGCTTTTGTTATCAAAATTATAGATATTTTTGTCATAAATGTTATTGTTGTATTCAAGTGTTAACGATTAAAATTGGCTTTAAATAAGAAAAGGAGAGATTTAATCAATTTTAGTCCTTTCTCTATCACTTTTTCCCGTTAAACCACTGTAATTCATTGTATTTTTTTTATTTTTTTTTTAAGTTATTCCAATATGGCGTAATTGACCTATGATTATTGCCACCAATCTTTCAAAAAACGACAAAAAATGTAAAATTGGGCCTAATTTGCCTATTGTAAGGCAAAATTTTCCCCAAATTGCCTATTTCCGGGAAAATTAGTTGAAATTTGCCTATTTTAAGGCTAAATACCTTAAATGTGCAATATAGTCAAAATTTACCACAAATTCTATATTCTCTTATCGCCCTGAATTAAATGTCAGGATTGGCCGAATGTAAAGTAATTGTATGTAGGTAATTCAGTTATTGCAGCAGAACCATCACTTTAACTCTGCACTCCCGAGAGTTTCACGACGAAGAATAAGAAGAGACACCATCTCTTTTGGGTTCTTCGGTGAATGTGCACTCTTAGTGGAATTTGTCGGTGAAGATGGTTCTGTGGTGGAGAGCTTTTTGTCCACAGCGAGAGATACCAAATTCTTTTCTCTCTCACATTGCCTTCACATGTAGGGGTGTACGTGTGTTGTGTGAGGAAAACACTCTGATGATTGAGAATTTGAATTCAGTCGAGATGGTAAAATGCCTCGGACTCACTCTTGCACATTGACTGTGAGGCCACATGCTGATACCTTTTCTACTTTGGTGCCCACAGGGGTGTGTGAGGGGTCATGGGGGGTGGGAGGGGGGGGGGGACAAGAGCAAAAAAGAGATCTAACTCCGTGAGAGAGAGGTCTGGTAACACAAGCGCACCTGCAAAATCACAAGAAAAATACCACAGTAAAAAGGCACGTACACCGTGAAAGAGGCAACTTCTTGGGCCTGGCGCATTCCACACTCCATGGCACGATAGTTTAAAGTTGACCGCGAGATTGTTAAGACCGCGCCGTCGCGGAATTTTGTGTGCTGTGCGATCTTGTGAAGTGTATCCATCCCTCTTTTTTTTCGGTGCACACACTCGAGAAACTGTTCTATGTGGTTGTTTTGTGCTGGGTGCCTTTAAATGGAAAAATTTCTTAATTTTTTCCATCATCACACAACACTCTTTTAATCTTCGATTCGTGCGTCTCCGCTGAAGTGATCCGCGCCAAACCACTGACAATCAATGTGAGTGTGTTAGAGTGTCTTCTTTGGTACATCTGTGGATTTTTTTTGTTATCACATCTTCACCTCCTCATCACCTCATCCCACTGGCTGGGGAGAGATTCTAAATATGGGCGAAACTCATTAATGCCAAGCGGGATACCTTTCCACTCATTTCTCCCACTGATCACTGGCCATCGGGGTTCCCTCCTGCGAGATCGGCAAGTGATCGCGATCTATTCAGAATGGTTTGGCATCTCAAACGCGGTGGAAATTGGACACACGATCATGCATCACGATAGGTAATCCTATCGGTTGCACATGTCGGATTAAAAGTACATAACTCGGATGGACAGAAAAACACCAAACAGTCTCCGGGGATAGTTGAGCGGGGAGAAAAAAATCTCTCACAATTTCGCGCGCAAGATCAACATTCTTTGGCCTTTTTTTGTGTGGCTCTCCACATCGATTTCCAAGTCTCTTTTTTCATCCACTTCTTTTGCCTGCCTTTTAATCAATCATCACGCAATCTCTGAGAGAGCTTTCCACTGCCACAGAAGAGAGTCTATGGGAAAAAAATACCCGATCGACATCGAGTGCCATGTGTCTATAGGGACAATTTCATGTGGCTTTCACAATTTGATCTGGGCAAAAGCTAAAGGCGCGCAAGAGTGGTAGCGTGAGATGACATTTTTTGCCATAGGAGACAGCCACTATACTCTTGCTCTTATATGAAAGTGATCGCGATCACCAATTCGATCATTGGTTGGCATTTGATCGCGAACTCTCAAGCAAAAATTCCAAACTCTGTGAAATCCCTCAATCATTCGATTTGACTGTATGGAGAACTCATGATGCCTGGGCAAACTTCAATAATGATCTATTTTACCCAGTGCTTGGTAAATTACCTTTCTTGTGCCTTGTGGTTTGCTGTGTGCCGTGATCTGGGTCACAAATGGCACGATCGTTCACTTCACCCAACGGTGATCGCTGGACAACACTATCAGCCTTCAGAATCCCAACTCACGAGTCTCTCTTCCATCCCGTAAGGGGCGCGAGAAAAACATCCACTCAAATGCCAATTTGATCGCGATCGAGTGATCCTCCTCGCGGTGAAATCTTCCTTTATGGCCGAGACTTTGGATATTGTCGATGACACATTTTCGATCGTCTTATGGTGGGATATTCTTAACATAACAAGATGATTTAAATATTCCGCGATCGACGGTAAATCAGAAGGTGTTTTACGTGCACAACTCCTAAAGTTTTTGTGATCGCGCGCGCCTTGAAATGATCAAAGAAAACGAAAAAAGAGAATTTTATTGATTATCTAAACAAGGTTTTTGCTACAAGAGATTTCCCCTAAAATTCCAAGAAAACGGATTAAAACCCATCTTGATCGGAGAAACTGTTTGAGACTGATCGAGACCGATCGCGATCGTCCAAGAAAAAACCGTCTCTCGACTGTTACCAACACGATCAAATATTCAAAAGACAAATATTTGGCATGAAATGAAATCAATTGGAGAGAGAATCATTTTGGAGTGTTTGTCCAGCTGCTGGTGAAGTGGAAAATATTGACAAAAAGTGTGTGAGGATCATTCACCCAATGATCACGGATGACACAACACTGGCTCACAGCCACAGTCGTTCTCCCCAAATTAATTTTGTCAACACCCGCCATGAGAACAAGAAATGCGCGGTGCATCGAAAGACGATTTCTGGGCTGGGTATTCTTTGGATGATTCGCGATCTTTTGCCTTTCCTCTCCTTTATAATTACCACGACGACTCGGGCATCAAAATAACATTTCTGCGGTTCACCAGAAAAGAACTCACCTTCTTTAAGTTCAAGTTCCAACCGCGAGGATTTTTTCTTTTATTCGGGTGACTAACCGAAAATAAAAGCACGCTAATTAGCACAGAGTGAAAGAGTTCGAAAACCTTCGTATATGCGCGGACAACACACATGAAGAAATTGATCTTATGCTTGGCGAAGTCAAAGGCAAAAAGAAGTGACCAAACATGGGGAAGGGGAAACCAGAGAGAGATGCGGAAAAAAGTGTGTGTGTTGAGCTGTTCAATTGGGATCGCGGATTGCATAATCTCTCCTGGTGATCACCAGATCGATACAAGAGGTGATCGTACGGTGTTCTCCTGGGCATGAAAAAAAAACAAGAGCAACTTCCCCTTTCGATTGCTCAAGTTTCGGGGGAGACCATCGGAGAAAAAAATATGCAAATAATGGGAAATATAAGGCAAATAAGGAATTGTAAGAGATTAGCTGTAACAATCGTTTCGATCATTGCGCCGAGGAATACCTAACATTGATGTATGCCGTGTTATGTTCATATTTCAAACTCCGCCAAGCGTGTAATATGGGAAATTGTTTCGTTTTTCAACTCACACAACTGTGTCCATCAGCGTCTTGCACCTCGCGCTTAGAACCACGTCACCGTGATCGCGATCGCCGATCGTGAATGATCACGCAAAATGGGAGGATGAGGCAGAGGAAAAAATCCACAGAAATTATTTGATTAACTAATAAATATTTCAATCAAATACATATTCTCATGTTGGGAAAATTATTCACTCTAGACAGTACAATTTTCTTCTCTCTCCTATAATTTCAGATAAATTAATTTGATGGCACACTTGGCTGCAAATGATCATCAAATCGGCCAACGCTGAGCAACCATAACTATAAGCGAGTGTGAGTGGAAGACGCGGGGAGAGAAGGGAAGGAATAAAAAAGCAAGTGGTATAAGAGGAGACAAGTTCTCAACTATTGCCCAAGTGCTACAAGTTTTCTTGTGTATTAAGAATCTAACCAATACTCTAAGTGAAGACTCTTTTTCAAATTCTCTATTAACCCCGAAAAAAAGAGAGACACTCGAAACGACCGAAAAAAAGACTTTGATGGACAGAAATTTAAGAAAGAGATATTGTATAAAAGGTTATGACAAAATGGAGAAGCACACCGACGGAGAATTGCTGAAAGCCCAAAAGTGAGATTTTATTTGTTTGACTCGAAAAGTAACAAAATCCTAACAAGTTTTGTGCGCACCGATCGCCTTTTCCAACATAGCCAAACGCCAGTGAGACAATCTCTTGGCGATCGCGTGTGTGTTCGTGGGCACTTTTTTCTCTCTTATTGTTGGCCTCACCAGTGATCATCATAGTTCTTTCGCCCAAGAACTCTGTGGCCAAGTCTACGAGACCCTCTTGACCATTGCTGTGCAATACAGTCACAGCTCACCGCTGGATACCGAGTGATCGTCCACCACAAGATCACTTCGCGATCACGGCAATAGAGAACTGGGTGCTGTTGGTGTATTTGTGGTGTTATTATTATTTCATATTTGGTCGCATGTGCTTTCTCGCCTTGGTGTTTTCTTAGAGTTTACCTCAAGTGTAATCGGCCATGTTACATACCTCTGCGAAAGAGACCACGATCACGATCACTGTCGCGCGAGTGAACGGTACAGAGGTATAAGAATTCAGTTCTCTCGGGATACCTTTCCCGGAACACCGCACAACATCATCTCTTCTGCGTTTTGTGGTCAGAAGAAGAAATTCCCCGGGTGATCGAGCGAGAAGGAGACACTCGCGATCGTGTGTGTGTGCGTAAAGAGAAGAAAGATCACGAAGAGAGTGAAAGAAGAGAAGTGTCTACACAGAGTAGAAAAAAAAAGTTATACAATTGCAAAAGTGTGTGTGGACCATCAGCAATCATCAACAATTTATAAAAGACCTGAAAAAGAGTATAAGAAGAGAATACCTGACTAGCCGCGAGCAAGAGTCTCATTTCAGGGGAGAACTTTGTATGCCGGACTCGATCGTAACAAAGTGTGGTGTGTGGAAAAAGCTAAAATTCATGCACCATCATCATCAAGCCAGCAGCAGTCAGCACAAGCTCCATCCCGCCTCACCTCACCGTGCAGCATTTTTCTCTGCAGCATCATAACCCGTTTTCATGTCATAAATGTGTGTATTGGGTCTGTTATGAGTGAGCGTGCTTCTTCTGCACAAGAGATGGTATGATCGCGAGTGAGAGAGCAAAGTGGAGGAAAATAGATGAGAGAAAGAAGAAAAATCTTCTAGCGTGGTGAGTTCTTGTTTATCGGACTCTCAGCTTGTGATCTCTCTCTCTCTCGCTCGGAGAGACCACGAAAACACTAACCATTCGACTTGATCAGCTCGCGATCATGAAACAGACGATGAAGAAATGTTGAATTCGTCGAATGTGTCGCGCTCCGGAGTTTAAGTTCGCAAAGTGATTCTTGTTCATCGTCATAAACTTGGTGTGTTTTTGCACCACACACTCTTTATTGAACCTCCTACAAAATTAACACTAAAGTGAATAGTTTATAGAACCCTTTTTTCCTCCTAAACCACTGCGTGAACGATCACCGCAACCCCTGGATCAGTGTGTTGTGTGTGTGAGAAGAATTTCCTGGGGAGATAGAAGGAAAAACGAATATCACTTAATGGATACAAGTGATCGATCCTCCAATTAAATGTGGATAAGAGAGAAGAAAGAGTGATTCAGTGGAAATTGATACGATAAATAATTGGAGGAGAGAAATAGCACAGGTTGGGAAAAGAATATCGTGACAAATAAATCAAAGGTGCTTTCGAAGAAGTTTAGTTTTTCTTGGTGCGCAACCTTTGGGCAGAGGTGCAAGTGAAGTGATCGGTCGATCGTGGTGGACTGTGAAGGCTCATAGAGGGCAAAAAAAACGAAGAAAAATAGATGATTGAAATGAGAAAGTGATGGATGTTTTTGAGGGATTAATGCAATACGTGGAGAAATTATGACGCTCTCAAGACGGCGCCTACATCCACCCATGGCCCTCACGATGAGGAGTGTCATCTGGTCACTCCTGATGGTGGCCCAACTAGTGTTGGTGCTCGATGGTGCTCACGTTCCGGGCCCGGGCCCAGGACTTACGGTTTTTCCTCGTCGTCGCTCCTCCGCGGACGGCTACTCGTCGCAAATGCAATCGCGCGCCGTTGATACACGCATCCAGCTTGAAGTGCTGGAAGGGGATCCGCGTAGCACGGTGGTGGGCTACATCCCCACGAAGCCCGGTTTCACGTATCGCTTCAATGAACCACCGCGGGAATTCACGTTGGATCCCAACACGGGGGAGATCAAGACAAATGCCATTCTCGATCGCGAGGGTATGCGCGATCGATATGATCTTGTGGTGCTCTCCAGTCAGCCCACATATCCCATTGAGGTGCGAATCACCGTGATGGACATCAATGATAATGCCCCCGAGTTCCCTGAGCCCAGCATCGCGGTGTCGTTCTCGGAGAGCGCCGCACCGGGCACTCGGTTGCTTTTGGACGCCGCCACGGACACCGATGTGGGCATCAATAGCGTCACTGATGACTATAGAATTGTCGATGGTAATCACGATGATAAGTTCCGATTGGCGGTGACATCAAATCCCAGTGGTGATGTGTCATACCTGCACCTGGAGACTACAGGCAAGCTGGACAGAGAGACTCGTGGCTTCTACCAGCTGAACGTGTCCGCAAGGGATGGCGGGACACCGCCCAAGCATGGCTACCTCCAGGTCAACGTCACAATTCTCGATGTGAACGACAATCCGCCAATTTTCGATCACAGCGACTACATTGTGTCGCTGAATGAGAGTGTTCCACCTGGCACACCAGTTCTGCAGGTGATGGCGTCCGACTCGGATTTGGGCGACAACAGCAAAATTACATACTACCTCGCCGAAACGGAGACACAGTTCACGGTGGACCCGGAAACGGGTGTCATATCCACCACGGAGCAATTGTCGTGTCCCCAACAAAATTGCCCCACCCTGTCACGGCCAAGTGCATGCCCCAAGAGTTGCGTGTTCACCGTGTTTGCGCGCGATCATGGCTCACCGCGCCAAGATGGTCGCACCTATGTCACGGTGAATCTGGTGGATACCAACGATCATGATCCCGTGATAAGATTCCAGTACTTTCCGCCCACTGGCACCTTCGCCACTGTGGATGAGAATGCCGCAAATGGCTCAGTGGTCGCCGCCGTGTCCGTGGTGGACATGGATGAGGGCTTAAATGGGGAGACGAGCATCAGAATAATATCGGGCAATGAGTTACAGCATTTTCGCCTGGAGAAGACGCCCAGCTTTGACATTGTGCGGGTGAATGGGGTGCTGGACAGGGAAGAAATTGGCAAGTACAATCTCACAGTTGTGGCCACAGATCGGGGCACGCCGGCACGCACTGCCACTGCACACCTTATCATACACGTGAACGATGTTAATGATCACGAGCCAGTATTTGAAAAGTCAGAGTATTCGGCTGTGCTGAGTGAACTCGCCCCACCAGGCACTTATGTGGCCAGCATCACGGCCACAGATGAGGATACCGGCGTGAATGCCCAGATTTTCTATGATTTCATCTCAGGCAATAATAAACAGTGGTTCCTCATCGACACAGTGTCCGGTCTAATCACCACCCAAGCGGCGCTTGATCGTGAAATTCAGGGCACGGTGGAGCTGAACATTTCCGCGCGCGATGGTGGGCCTAATCCGAAGTGGGCCTATACCCAGCTCAAAGTCACCATCCTCGATGAGAACGATGAGGCGCCCCAATTCTCTCAGCAACACATCAACGTGAGTCTAAGCGAAAACACGCAACCTCACACTCTCGTGGCCATGTTGGCGGCTGCTGATCACGATCAAGGAACCAATGGCAGTGTCACGTACTCCCTCCATCCCAGTGTCCAGCAAAAATATCCCAATGTATTCGCATTGGACGCGCTCACGGGGCAATTGACCACGAAAGTGCGACTCGATAGGGAGACAATATCTGAGTACGAGGTGTACGTGATCGCGCGTGATCAGGGCATTCCGCCGCAATCTTCAACAGCCACTGTGGTGTTAAACGTGCAGGATGTCAATGACAATAGTCCCGACTTCTATCCAAAGCACTATTTTGTCGCTGTGCCTGAGAACAGCGCAATTGGCGCGTCTGTGCTGAAAGTCACAGCCACCGATCGGGATGATGGCGACAATGCGATCATCACGTACAACCTCGAGAGTGGTGGCGATGGCCTCTTTGTCGTGGACAATTGGACGGGCGTTGTGAGTCTCAGGGGGAGTCTTCGCACCTCCCAGAAGCCTCTCCACAAACTGGTGATCTCCTCGAAAGATCGCGGTGAACGACGATCCGACAGAGATGCCATCGTGGAGATCATCAAAGAATCGAAGCTGGAGGACTTGGAATTTGACTCGTATGCTGGATATGAATTTCAAATTTATGAAGATCACGCCAATGAGAAAGCCCATATAGGCCGTGAAGTGGGTCGTGTGCAAATCCGCACGGCGACAAACACGGGAACGCCCATAGAGTACTCAATTGTGTTTGGTGACCCCACCGGCAACTTCAAGATCGACGAGAGGTCCGGTGTCATAGGTACCGCCACAAAAATTGACCGGGAAGTCACGATCATGTACTCACTGACCATCGTGGCGAGGAGTGGCTTGGCCTATGGCAAGACAACTGTGAACATCTCAATTCTAGATCTAAATGACAATGAGCCGATTTTCTCACGGGATCGTGATGAGATACGATTGGCGGAAAATGCAGCGGTCGGCCAAGAGGTCTACCTCTCACGGGCTCGCGATCGAGACTCAGGCATTAACAGTCGCGTCACATACAGTTTATCCTACAATCCTGAGGATCAGTTCCGCATCTCTGAGGCCACAGGGGTTCTCTATCTCAATCGCCCAATCAGAGCTGAGCCCGGCACTGTATTGCACATTGAAGTGACTGCAATGGATGGCGGTGATCCACCCCTGTCATCCAGAAATACCGTCATGATCACCATTGAGGATGTTAACGATCATACACCCGTGTTCGATCACACTTCATATGAGACATCCTTGTTTGAATCCATGCCAGTGAATGCGAGATTTTTCGCTCTTGCCGCCTCGGATGCTGATCTCGGTGCCAACGGGAGGATCTCCTATGCGATTATTGAGGGTAATAGTGAGGGAAAATTTGGTATCTTTCCCGATGGTTATCTCTACGTGAAACACCCACTAGATCGTGAAAAGCGTGACTACTACTCACTCACTGTGGCGTGCAGTGATCGTGGGAATCCATCAAGAAGCTCTGTTGTACCAGTGATCATTCACGTGATCGATGAGAATGACAACAGTCCTCAATTCACGAACTCCACTTTCTCATTCCACATCTCTGAGAATGAACCGGCGGATTCGTTTGTGGGAAAACTCACGGCCATCGATCGTGACATTGGAAGAAATGCAGAATTGATTTATACACTCTCCAACACCCAAAATGACTTTGTGGTGGATCCTCGAAATGGCTTCATCAAGACCCTCCATGAGTTTGATCGTGAAGCTCTCGTGCAAAACACTGGCCACAACTTGATCACACTCGAAGCTACAGTGAGTGATAATGGAGTTGTACGCTTGAAGGATAAGGTGAAAGTAAAGATCTTTATCACGGATGTTAATGATAATGCTCCACAGTTTGTCAGGGCTCCGTATAAGGTGCAGATCTCTGAGGGCTCTCAAGTGGGTACTCAAGTTATCAGGGTTTACACCACAGACTATGACGAGGGACTCAATGGGGATGTGTTTTATTATATCGCCAATGGGAACAGTGAGGGACATTTTGCCATTGATGATGCCACTGGGCAAGTCACGGTGGCCAGGAAGTTGGATCGTGAGACCACAGTGGCGTATAAATTGACGATAGTGGCTCACGATGCCGCCGTACATGGGCGTTTAAGCACCTCAACAACGATCACAGTGGATGTTTTGGATGAGAACGATGACGCTCCGACATTTGTCCATCCAGAGGCTCACAGTCAAATTTCCATCAATGAAACGACGTCGGTGGGAAAGGAGTTGATGCGCTTCAAGGCGACGGATGGTGATCTTGGAGTGAATAGCCAAATCACCTTCTCGATCACGGCGGGAAATCGCCGAGACACCTTTCACATTGATCCCGTGAGTGGATTAATGTTCCTCCATAAACCGTTGGATTATGAGGATACTCAAACTTATATGCTCAATATCACAGCAGCTGACGGAGGAAATCCCAGATTGTCGACGACAATTTTATTCACTGTGAATGTAATTGACTCAAATGATAATCCACCCTCATTTCCCAACACCGCGATAGTGAGGCAGATTCGTGAGGGAATTCCCATAAATACCCCGATCGTCACGATCACGGCTGAGGATCCGGACTCTGGGGCAAATGGGAAGGTGACTTATGCAATTTCTAATCAGGATCCAGAAAATGGACAGAGACATTTTGGCATAAATGCCAATACAGGGGTGATTCACACCATGAGATCAATAGATCGGGAGACAATCGACACCTTCAGGCTCACCGTGGTGGCCACAGATCAGGCTGAGATGCCGAGTCAGAGGCTATCAGCGGAGAAATTGGTGACAGTGATAGTGGAGGATGTGAATGACAATGCTCCAGTGTTTGTGTCCATGAATGCCGCGGTGCTGCCGCTGAAAGACATTCGCGTGTCGCCGGGACGCGATGGTGCCGTAATAATGCACGTGAATGCCCGCGATGCTGACTCAAGTACAAATGGACTTGTCACGTATGAGATGGTGAGCGGAAATACGGACCTATTCAAATTGCATAGGAGTACAGGTGCCATTTCGCTGCGGAAGCAGATAACAAGTCCAGAGACGCGATATCAATTGGCCGTGAAGGCGACAGATGAAGCTGTGCAGAGTGAGCGCAAGAGTAGCGATGCCTATGTGACAATAATCGCGAGTGGTGGCATGAACAATGGGCCAGTGTTTGACAATCGCGACTTTTTCGGTAGTGTCTTTGAGAATGAACCGCCGGGTACGAGTATTCTCACTGTTGTGGCGCGTCTCGACTCATCTGTGTCCAGTGAAATTGAATACTATGTGACTAATGTGACTGGGGATGGCAGACAAATGGATCGTTTGTTTGACATCGACACCAAACTCGGAATACTCTCCACGGCCGCTGAACTCGATCGTGAATCAGGGGTGGATACGTACGAGGTGGAGGTTTACGCCATCAGCATCGGTGGTATGCCGAGAACGTCCAGTACAAAGGTGAGTCTCTCTATATTCTTTTTATACCTTTTCCATCTCTTCTAATATCGTTGATCATCACAAATGATCACATGATAATCTTAAGCGATCGTGCACCATAAAACTCCATTGGGAATATCTCTCTTGTCTTTTTTTGTATACCCATACAACTCCCTCCGCCGCCGTTTCACTTTAGTTCTGGGTGAAGTGTGTGGTATTGTGTATGAGAGGGAAAAAGATCCAAATGATCGCACAAGATCACAAGGAGAATTACTGCAACTGATCGAAAAGCGATCGTGAGGAAAAATCCATCTCGATGAATTGCTTGAAATTCCACGACAAAATTCTTTGTCATTTTTTTCTATCTTTCATGCTCTATTCTTTGCCACAAAATCCCCCTCTTTGACTATGTGGGATTATATATAGTTGTCCAAAAAATTGATCAAGAGCGCGATCGTGAAGAGAGATCATTAGGATTTTCACTGGAGATTACAAAGCATCGCAAATTATCGCAAATGATCAGTGATCGCGCAAGATCACAACTGATCGTGTTGATCAGACAAAAAAAAAACTTACGTCCACGAGGAATTCAGCAATTTTCACTCCACAATCTCCGTGGACTTCTTTTTCATGTCATAAGCCCCGGTTCCGTGCCAAATTGATCATTTTGTGATTCCTCGCGAGTTGCCGGAAATTTCTCAGTGTGAAAAAGAGCGTCTTTATAAAGTTTTGAGAGGGAGGACCGCCGTGGCACGCGAGGAAGAGACACGGGAATGGGTAGAGAATACGATCGCACCATAAATTACAGCTGTTGGGCAGCAAAAGACAAAAATTATGAATAATCTCTGATGAAATCAAACTAATAAAGCGCGACATCCATGTAATTGTGACCTTTTTTGCGTTTACCCAAGATGCTGGTGGCTTTCAAGTTATGGGTGGATTAAGTTGGGCCG